>CALSBZ010046868.1:298117-335254 GCA_943591055.1 Gobionotothen gibberifrons | reverse complement strand
CCCTTTTCAGAATAATTTACAGAATGTTTTGATTATAATTATTGATGCATTGATGTGTTTATCAAAGCTGGTAAAGGTGCAGCTAATTTGAATTGTTTTTATTTACTGCAGGGTATCTTGTAGATTTAATCCAGGTGTAACAAAAGTGTTATTTAAGTGTTGCTCATATTGTTATCATTAATCACGTGCAAAGTAACTATAAATGTAGATGTACAAAGTACATGATTTACCTCTGAATTGTAGTGGAGTAATAACATAAAATGGAAATACTAAAGTTAAGTACAAGTACCTCAACATTTGACTTGAGTAAATGCACTTGGTTACTTAACACCACTGTTTAAAGGAAGAAGTCCCAGGTCTATTATGGTCTGTAATCTGAGAGATGGACAGCATTGGTGCGTAAAAGAGCTGAAAAGCTGTAAAAAGAAAATGGGTTCAGTCTCAAATCGTCCATTTGCTAAGCCGGTGCATCCTGGTAGATCTTGTGTGTGTGCGTAATGCTTTGTGTCCCATGATTTTTTTATTGGCTTACTTTTCGTTCCTGCCGTTATTTAAATGCTTTTTAACCACCTCTGCAAACGCTTCATGTGGATTTTAATGGACTGATGCGGTGCGTAATGACTCCCTGTCAGAGCGGGTGTGCACAGAAAACTTCAATAGGCTGCTAATGTTTTTTTCCACCTCATTTACTCTGCAAATTATATATGCAGGATATCAATTAACAGCACGGATACTGCGGGAGAAGCTCTATCATCAGAATTATTCCTTAAATCCGTACGTGATATTTATCAATTGGCCAATTTGCACCTACAGGGAAAGGAAAAGAGAGGACATAAAGGCGGCTCTGGATAAAGAAAGTAGTCATGTGTTGGTTTTCGTTTCAAAGACTTGAGCTGAGGGAAAACAGAGTCAGCCCTCCCACCCTTCATCCTTAATAATCATCTGTCAAAACACCCACAAACTAATTTAACCATTTGCACACAGATCTGGTAAATAAAGGAGGCTTTACATGCCCTTCTGTCTGGAAACATGTGCTCCAACAACTCTGAAAAAGACCAATAGGCCTGTTTTCTGTGGCCGGCCGAGTCCCACTGCTTCCTTTATTTGGATCCCGAGACAACACAGATGACATGAAAGCGGAGCAAACCGAGAGCCTTTAGAGAAGATTGCTTTTCAGGCTCCAAATGTGTGTGGCTGGTCTCACAGGGGACCGCTCGCTGTGCGCATTCACTCCTGTGGGCCAGGGGTCCGCACTGACAACATCAACAAACGACCCAAAAAGCCGCATTATGGTGGATTAGGAGCCTGATGAAAAATGCTGCTACAAATTGGCAACGAAAGCCCCAAAAGACCGTGGGTATATCCTTGTTCACTTTCAATTACAGACCGCCGAGGCCTGCTAACGTGCCCATTCATTTAGGGCCTTTGTAACACGCAGGGAAAATGGTCCTTAACAAGCGAGCGAAGGAGCCACACAAGAGGAATACTTGCGCACTGTTGCGTGATAGTCATTGCTGTTTGTCGAGTTTTAAATATTTAAACTGGATTTTGTGCGGATTTCACACCTTAAAAGAGTCTTAATTAACTGCACTACTGAGAGATGGATGTTTTTCGTCTGTTTATAGCCCTATTGGTTAGTTTCCACACATGCATTCATTATATTAAGAAGCTGTATGATAGAACAAAATGTGCAAAGAAATGTGTAAAAAATGTGCAAAAAAATGTACATGTATCATATTAGAAACATCGTTTTAATCCAAGGAAACTCAATAATATTTTATAAAAAGTAATAAAAAAAACCTAATATTTATAATGAAGGAACCTCTATATTATCTATAATATTAATTTGTAATATTTTAACTCTTTTTTTTCAAAATCAGAACAACATATTTATTTTAAATACACTTTTTTTTACCTTCAATTTAACCCTGGCTCATTCACTTTCAACGCAATACAAAATAACGATTTTCTTTTTCCTTTCTTTTCAAATTCACAAACATTTATTATTCTTGTCATTACAACAACAAAAAATGACCTATGAACATTTAGGTGTCTCTCTCTATTGGCAACACATGACATACTGTATGTTTCACAGAGTAAAGTGTGAGATACGAACAACAATTAAAAGATTGAGAGGTAATGGGCTCTTTTATATCAAAAAAACACATAGCCTACGTGTCCAGCGACAACATGAAAGGATCACAAATTCACTGTGTAGAGGAGATCCAGGGGAGAAGGGGAGGGGGGGGGGGGGTGATAGGGGGAAATTGATTTTTTTGTGTCAGAACCCCCCCCCCCTTTTGTCTCCATGTGCTTTAAGTAAAACCTGAGTTCGCCGTCTCTGTCAGCCTATCAACAACAACAGTGCCATGTTCTCACGACGCACGAAATAAAAACAATATAAATCATAATACAATTCTCAATTATATTTTCAAAAAGCCGGAAATCATCCTCTTTAGCCATGGTTGACACATATGTTAAAATAACAGGATCTATTTTCTCCCACTGACAAATGGAGGCCAGATTACAGGCCAGTTAAAAAGAGCCTCCTCCGAGTTTCTCTTGCTTTTGTCTCTGAATATTATACACATATTTACAAACCATAAATAAACCTCTCCTTTTTTCATTGTTAGGAAATGTGGAGAGCCAAAAACATTCTTTTTTTTTTACCAACAATATACAGCCTACCTTCACTTAAGACGACGCCACAATTTGGCATTTTAATAAATTCATTCTTGACATTTTTTTGTTTCCTTTTAGAAAGGACAAGTGTTCATATTGGGGTTTTTGCTGGAAAATGTCTGTGGCCCTGGTTGTAATATGCTGTCCTGTGATAGGGTCAAATGGTTTGAAGCAGAGGCCAGTGCTGGGGTGAGGATAGCCAGGATCTGAGCCTGGCTGCCCGGCGGCGCGCTGTAGGAAGAGGCGGTGGAGTGGGCCGCGCCGATGATATTGTCAATGGAGAAAGAAGGCCGACTCGGGGCGCTGGAGTCCGTCTTGAGAGGCGGCAGGGACGGGCTGAGCTGAGGGTAAAAGGGCTTTCTTAAATCTGCCCCTAAAAGAGAGGGAAGGTGATGCGGCGCTTGGAATATGGAGGCTGATGAGGGCAAGGTGCAGTGGGCGTTGGGGAACGGGAATGAGCCACCTGTGTGGTGGTGCGGGTGATACGGGTTGTGGGCTGCGTGGAAGTTCTGCAGCTGGATTCCATAGTTGTATCCGTACGGGCTGTATCCAAACCCGGGTAGGAAGCCAGCAGCCTCCCGGAGGATTTCGTTAGCATGGTGCCTCTTGAAGCGCTTCCTCCTGCGCAAGAAGCTCCCGTTGTCGAACATGTCTGCGGAATCCGGATCGAGAGTCCAGTAGTTGCCCTTCCCGGGGTTGCCTGGTTCTCGTGGGATTTTCACAAAGCAGTCGTTTAGGGACAGGTTGTGGCGGATGGAGTTTTGCCACGCGGGGAATTTCTCCCGGTAGTAGGGGAATCTGCTGCTGATGAACTCGCAGATCTCGCTGAGAGTGAGGCGCTTCTTGGGGCTCTGCAGGATGGACATGGTGATCAGGGCGATGTAAGAGTAAGGGGGCTTCACAAGTGCGTTTTTTCTGGATTTGTCCCCTATTGCAGTGCCGACCTCTGCGCCGGAGCCCATCTGGTCTGACGGACAGTCCGAGCTGCTGAGCCCGGGAGAGGAAGCCCTCTCGGCCGCGTTCTGGGAGTAATTATCGTCCGAGTCATTGTCAAACTCATCGTGGATGTACTTTCCGTCTTTTCCCACGGATATGTCACCCCCAACCACGTCGATGTCCAAATCTTCGGACAATGCAGAGCTGTCGGACATATCCGTCCCTAAAGTCATCCTCGGAGATGCCGCTTCTCTTTCCCCTCTCTCCCAGATTTCCCTCCTCTGGTCCGGCGAGGAACTGACTCTCACTCTCCCCCCTCACAACCACACCAGAGTTTTGCTGCAGTTTTATCTCCAACTACTGAATGCACACATGGCTAGAATCTATTGAAAAGATAAATAACTCTTTGACCTGCAGTGGATTTGGAGAGTCCTGGTCGTCCGGGGCTTGTCAAGCAGGGCCGAGAAACTTCTGACTTTCAGCCGTAAAAAACAACAGTCAAAGTTCATCGGTCTTCCTCCAATCTGGATTCGTGTTTTCTTGAAATGCGATTGTTTCCGTCTGTGATCAGTTTATGCGGTAGCTCGTTTGAAAAAAGCTTCTTTTGGATATCCTAACTGTCTTTCCAAAATATATTTTACGCACGGGGTTGGGTAGGTATCCAGACAGACTATCACACTATCCTCCTTAGCTCTCAAAGGGTATTTATAGGAGCACGCTGATCACGTGGTCTTTGAGTCACTGTTACCAGGAACTGGAGCAAATTGCCCTGCAGAAAGTGATATTCTGATCTTCTCCTGAATCTAAAAACACATTTCGTTAAAACTAATATAGAGATCCAGAAATACATTTCATTTAATACATTTTTCGTATGCATATGGATTCATTTTAGTTTATGTATAACCTCATTAGAATTGGAGATCAACCTAATACTGTAATTGATCAATTCATGTATTTATTCATATAAATCATTGCCCAAATAATTTTAGAATATTAAATACAAATATTTAAAACATTATTTTCCTCTGACAAACCAACGAATTGAATCATTTCAAATGCTGTTTTATTTCTAAACTTGAGGTTGCGTGAGTCAATTAAAATGGCTTTTTCCTTTTTTCTGCAGGGTATAGTGAGCAATATCTGCTGCGATCACTTTTTTATGAAAATCTTACCAATTCTTTAGAACATAATAGAAATGTATATTGAGAATCAAATGAAATCTCCCATTTGTTTTAAATATAAGCCAAATTAAATTATATAAAATATCTGAAAAATAAACTCCTCACAACATGAAAGGGAGAGCCTGAAATAAAATTACTATCATTATTATAATGATCAATTTAATTATATTTACTATTATTAGTGATAGTAAATGTATCATCATTGTATTTATGTTGGTTTTCAAACGCAATGTTGTTGCGGAAATGGAATATATAATGTGTTTGCCCATAATCTGTAAAATAAAGCCGATAATAAATATGAAATGATCCCTAAAATAACTATTTGATTGACTTTTAACAAATATTTAAATGTCAGTTTAGATAGTTAGATCTCCTACATTAGCATGTGTTTCATTCATGACATGAACAGACTCGTAACTCTTCTCTGTCCCTAATAAATGGTCTGATTTTATCCCTAAATCCCCCTCAGAGTTTTTGGCCAGCCTCCTGACTCGGGTCACTTCTCACGGGTTTTGTGTTTTCCTTGTCAAGAAGTCACAACACTATCCGTCTGCATTTTCTGCATAATTCCCCGCGTACACAGTCAGCTGCAACAACCTGCTCCAATCCGTCTTCGTCAGGAGTGAAAGGGCCAGCAGATGACAATGTGTAAAGTGTGTGTGTTATTCAGAGCAGACTCACATTCCAGTTCATTACGCTGCAGAAACACCGAGTTATTGTAATGCATTTACATCAGCACCCCATTCATCTTAAAGTCAAACAACAGCTTGTCAGGGGACTGGGCGTTGTATTCTGGAGTCCAGAGCAATTGTACATGTTTGCATTTATTGAAGGAAAAGACTTCCCCTGAGGAATCAAGTGCAAGTTAAGCATGGAACTTGTTAAAAAGAAGCCCTGACTGAACCCTGTGTCCTCCAGCATGACCTGCCTGTCGCGAGCCTTTTAAAATCTGAAATAGAGGCACTGACAGCTGCCACACACACACACACACACACACACACACACACACACACACACACTACTTACCCCATGCATCACAAGCAGCCATATATTAAAGAATATTTTTAATTTGTGATACCTCAATTCGACACATTTTTGGAGACATGGGATAACAAACAGTTCCCAGGTATTTTATTTGGTTGGAGTAATCTCTTTGATTTCCCCACTGTCTCCGGGTGGCTAGACTTGTTGAATTATAATTCACTCTTTTGGAATATCTTTAAATATCTATAACCACTATATGATGTGACAAATAATCAATAAAATATTCCTAATATATAAATACATCATATAACAAAATTATATTCATATTTTCATTTACAGCACCTTACTTATTAGGCTACTTCTTTAAAAAAAAAAAAAAAGGTTCCACAGCTACCTGCACATTTATTCGTTAAATCTTGTTGTGAAATTTGGCTCGAAATGCATTATTTGATCGATCAGAGAGTTAATTAAATATAATAAACAACCAAACATGCGCTGTGGGATATTTAATTTTCATTACGTTTCCAGAGGTTCAGTGGGATTTTGGCACTTATGATCCGTGATGTGGAGCTCTCCAGTTTGTTGGTGTTGGAGCGCCCTCTGCTGGTAGTGGAGAAAATAGATCCTGACAGTGATGGCTGTCATGATGAGAATAAACGCCAGTGTGTTGTCCTATAAACATGGGCCTAAAACAAGTGAAGGTCCAAAGTCAAGGCAACTTACTGTTAATAAAAAATAGTACACCATGTCAATAGTACAATATTTCAACAGAATGTAATATATGTCATATACTTTTTTAATTGTTTGCGATTTATGTCTAATCACAAAACTGACATGTGAATTTCGATGTAATTTGCTTCTGGACTAGGGCTTCAAATTAAGTGGGCCAGTGGTGGAGGAAGAACTCAGATCTCACCTTAAGTAAGTACTAACACCACATTTTAAAGATACTGTGGAACAAGTGAAAGCCCTGCAAACAAAATGTTTAAAGTACGGAATAATTAGGAAAATACTCAATACAAAGACATTTATTATTTAACTGCTTTAGTATAGTATATTACATTATCACATACATAATGCTCATACATTTATTTAAAAGGAGGATCTTACTGTCTTTATCTGAGGTGATGCTCATTTTGAGGGATCACCTGCAACTCAGCATACCATTTTAACCATTAATAAATGAATTATTCTTTCTATTGATCAATTTAACATTTGTTTCTGATCATCTGTATGTAATCTAATGTATGTGACTAACTGTCAAATGGTTGCAGTGCGGTAAAAAGTCAAATAAATGCTCTGACAAGTAGTGCAGTATGTGGAATGAAAAGAAAAAATGCAAGCAAAGTATCTCCAATTTGTAGTAGTTACTAGTACAGTACTTGGCGGCAGACTGATTGACCTCAATGTGACAGTACATTATATTAAATAACGCCATTTCAAACCTCAAGACATGAGAAATGAACACTATAGCACAAGCTTAACATTTCTATTGAAATACAAAATGTGAAGCCAATAATGGATAAAAGCTGCAGGAGTGCTTAATGTTTTAAGTTGCAGGTATACAAAAACTCTCACGTTAAAGAAAGCTATTCTTATTGTCATTACATGTTGTTGTTTTTTCAGTTATGGCATTACACAGACATACATGTCCGAACACAGTGAGTTGTGTACCTTTTAACATTTTCAGCTCTTAGAAATGTTAATGGTTGTTGTGAAACCAGTCCCAATAATTCTTGGTAACTGTATTGCAATTTAATTACGGAACTATATAATAATAATATTAGAAAAATACTTTTTATTTCAGTATGAGAAACCAAAGCAGATGTAGAGCCTATACCTTTCTGTTTTATTCATTTTGCTTAAAGGTTATAAAGTCTCAAACCGTTTCATCAGTCCACCTGATTGTAGATATACAAAAATAGCATTTTGAGCATACACAGGGAATTATTATCTGCACTTACTGAAGCATTAATTACCTGCTAAATGAAAGCAGAATGTGTGTAATTCATCATACATACATTTCACTGCAAGCTGCCAAAAGAAATCCCTGAGTGAAAACAGTCAGGCTGAACATCTTGCTTTTGCTGCCACCTGGTGGGGGAAAGCTAACAGCTGTTTTCTTCATTTCCAACTTGTTCTGAACAACCAGTTGTTTTGCTCAGAAGCAATGAGGTTATGCGCTACTCTTTAAATGTGATTCTGCTGACATCTAAATATCTTTAAAGCTCCCAGGTCATGAAATATGTGTGTATAAATTGTCAAATGCAATCAGGCTTCAGGGTCTTTACTATAAGACCGTGAATCAATCAAACCAATCTACGTCTTGTATCCAAATATGTACTTATTTAATAAGCTCTTTTCCTGGACTCCAAAATCTAGCCCATGATTGTAAACATATACTGTATATCTCATTTGAGCTCTAACTGTGTCATATTAAGAAAGTAATTCAATTGTTCTCCACATTCATTGATTTGTACAATCAGTACGTTGCCTTAATTCATAATCTTAGTCTTGAATTGCAGCTATGAAATAGACTAAAGGGCAATCACATCAGGGAACAACATGAACCTTTAAACAAACAATGCTTGATCATTTGCTGTGACATTCCATTAGCTTCTTTCCCGTGTTTGGTTATATTAGTGCATGGTCAGGTTAACCCACCAGGTGGCCCTGAGGCAAATATGTTCAATTTTCCTTTTTATAATTGTGCCATGGTTCTGCAGCAGGTGGAGTGACAGTCTCAGCTGACTCCATATAACACTTTGCATATGAAACAGCCTTTACACTGGAGGTGGTTTACTTCAGAAATGTCAGCATGACCTCCATCAGTCCCTATATGATCCAGTTTGAGTTCAGTTTAGTTTGCGAGTGTCTGAGAACCGAAAATTACACAGGCAAATTAAATGTCATAATATTGTTGAATAATTCAAAACCTGAGCAAATACAAACTCAGAGCTTTTTTCATTTTAAATGACATTAAATATGTAATAGTGTTCTCACTCTGTCTTTCTCTCAACATCGTGATGTGAACACACGTTACATAACTAGATGATTAAATTGTTGATAATAGTGAACAATGATTAGATTTGTTATTTTTGAAATGATGGATGACACATCTTGTCTGCATCCATCAATCCAAAAATATTTTTGGCAACATAAAACTGACAGATAAAACATATATTTCAAAGGTATAAATATGCTGTAAATATATAAGAGACAAGTTAAATTAGTTAATAGAAGCTGAATAAGAACTTTATACATCAGTGGATTTCAAGGAATTCTTTGTGAGGAGAAAACGACTAAGTGAAATTATGATAAAGACTATTTAGATGTTAATTACTCCAGTCTGTAAAAGTGATTATTAAAACCTGACACGGATAATGACTTCAACAGTCCAAACGTTTGATGTATAATTCCTAATGTGATTTGAATTTAAATGATCTTATTTAAATGATTTGATTCATGTGTAATGATAATGGCTGTCCCTTTTTCTAGATTATCTCTGTGTCTAATTGTCCATTTCTATTATTTTGAATCAAATTGGTGTTTGTGGAAAATATCTAAATGTAAAGGTACAATATACATTTCTAATCTTGTGGTGTTTCACTAAGAAGGTTTTATAGTAAACACATTGACTCTTACAGTTTCTTTTAAATTGAAATAAATATTTAGGAGCTGGTTTAGTCTTGAATATGTTCAAAAAACAACAGTGTACAATCTGCTTCTAAATTAAACCATTCATCTTATAATTGTGACTTATGCCTATTAATTTAGTAAAAGTTATACTACTACTCATGCTACATTGACGTGCTGTTGCACTAAAACCAAACAAGATCAATACAGTGTTTTTTATTAAGAAAATCATTTGAATGATCGAGGAAAAAAGACCACATTGATTTTTCTGTAAAAATGAATTTATTTCAGGCGACCTGTCGTCTACAATAACACTCTTTTCTTTCATAAAGTTTTTTATAAATCAACAAACTATTTACATTGAAAACAGCAGAATTAAATTGAATGATAAAGCAAATACATGTAAAAAAAACGTACTCTAAAACACACAAAATAAACGAAATGTGGCACAGTAAAAATACATTAAACTCTGACATACAGTCATGGAATGTGTCAAACGGATCTAAATGGCTTTAAAATAGGAATGTTTTATCATGAGGCTCGGTATTGTGTCACAAAATGTCTTTCTTTCTTATTATGGCGAACTAAATATCACCGAATCTCTCACAGGAATGTATACATCTGCTTTTTACACAACACAAGGCCATACGACATTTTGAAAGGCCTTACGTGCACGGTTTGATATCCTAATAATATTCTTCATTACGTTTTTACTGTCCTATGTTTTCATGGGGTCATTGAGTGCATATTTATCTAATATTGATCTATAAAAACCTATAATAAATTAGGATTTTCTTCACATATACCGCTCTAATCCTGACGCGAAGTTGGCCTGCCTCATGTAGGAGTTGTTGTAAGAGTTCATGGGGTTGGAGAGGCCCAGCAGCTGGTCCGTGTGCTCCGCGCAGGACCCGGGGCGCAGGGCAGGCAGGGACAGCCTGTTCCCGGGGCAATACACCTGAGAGCTTCCGGGGGAGAACCCGGACTGGGTCATGGTGGGCAGGTTCGGAGGGGAGGCCGAGGAGGAATACGGATACCCTGCGCTCAGGTTGGAGGAGAGGTTCCCACTGTTTCTGCTCAGCATGTTCCCCGAGGGGTTCCCAGCCTGGTTCTGGAAGCAGGCAGACGGGTCGGTGCCGGTGACCGAGCAGCTGGAGCTCATGGTGCCCATATCCCCTCCTCCTAGTCCCATCCCCTGCATCCCCTGGGAGTTGAGGTCTCCCCCGGACTGCTGGCTGATGATGTTGTCGATGCTGAACATGCGCGGCTGTCCCTGTCCGGAGGCCTGGTAGTGGTGCAGCATGGCCGGGTGCGGGGAGGTGGCACTCAGCTGGGAGCCGTACCCAGACCCGATCCCTGCGTAAAGGGTGTTTGGGTACGTGGGCCTGCCCATAGGAGTCGGGGTGAAGGCGCTGGAGCTCTGCATGTACCCCGGGTAGGTGCTCACATCTGTGCGCTTGAACCTCTTCCTCCTCCTCAGAAAGCTCCCGTTGTCAAACATGTCCTCAGCAGCGGGGTCTAAGGTCCAGTAGTTACCTTTACCTGGCCTGCCAGGCTCCCGGGGGATTTTAACAAAGCAGTCGTTCAGGGTGAGGTTGTGCCGGATGGAGTTCTGCCACTTCTTCGAGTTCTCCCTGTAGAAAGGAAACCGCTCCATGATGAACTTGTAAATGCCCCCCAGGGTGAGCTTCCTCTCGGGGGAGTTGGCGATGGCCATGGCGATGAGAGCGATGTAGCTGTAGGGAGGCTTCCCCCGCTGCACCGGCCTTTTCCTGCGGCGGCTCCCGGTGGGCAGGTGCTCCTCAGTCTGCCCTAAAGCGGCTCCATCCTCCGTGTTTGGGCTGCTGCCTCCCCGGGGCTCGGACTTGATCAACACGTTGTCTTTTGACCGGGCCTGCAGCATCAGAGGCGGGCCAGCCTGCAGCGGGGAGTCCATGCTCACGGTTGGAGACAGGACCACAGGACTGGCCTCCGCAGGCGAGTGCTGCGTCTCAGCGGTCATGTTACACATGCCAGAGAAGTAAGAGTAATTTGCCAGATTCATAAAAAAGCCAGTTTGATAGTCTTCTTTAGTCGAAATAAAAGGAGCAAGTTGTGTGCGTAAAGTTCACCAGAGTCCGGTGTCCTGCTCCGTGCTGATGTTGTTTGGGTGGTGTGTGTCAGTCCAGGTGAGAGGAAGGCGTTGACAGTTTTATAAAGCGAGGAGCGAATGACGCCACTGGCTCGCTGGTGACGATGGAGGCAGGAGGACAAAACCCCAAAGATCATTTTAATTTGACAGGAAAATCACATGACCTCACAGTTATGCAGTTTGGGGTATTTTTCAAAATTAGTGCCAGTTGTCTAAAACGTACCCAAATATTATACTTTAGTAAAAGTAGCAATACCACAGTGTGGAAATTAAGTACAAGTCCTGCATTCCAACTCTTGATTAAGTTAAAGGACAACAAGTATGAGCATCAAAATATACATAAAAAGTGACATGACATAATTGCCCATTTCAGAATCAAGTATCATCCAATTAATCAATCATGCTTTAATTAATGTTGCAGCTGGTCAATTTGGAGCTCTTACTCCTTAGTAACTTAACTTGTAAAAAGATATCTAAATGTATTAGTTAATTTATATTTTGTATAAATTATTCTGATCTGCTGGTAACTAAAGATGTGCAATACACAGGGAAGTTACATTTACCATGTTGTCAATATGTAGAAGTATAAAGTGGCAAAACATGTAGGTACAAATATTTCCAAATTGTACTTAAGTACTGTTTTTGAGTTAATCCAATCCAATCCAATCCAATCCATTTTATTTCTATAACACATTTAAAAACAACAGAGTTGAACAAAGTGCTGTACATCAACAACTGTATAAAAACATAGCATAAATACATAAAAGGACATGGACATGAAACAAATGTAAAACATGAGACGATGAAACCAGGTCAGAAGACTGAAAAACTCTCCAACATGACGTAAAAACAATACCACTAAGATAAAAACCCAAATTTAAAAGCAAAAGTGTCACCTGGCCTGCAAATGCCAGGGAAAAGAAGTGGGTTTTTACTTCAGGATCCGTAAGATAACGTTTAGTTGTACGTATAGTTACTTTCAACAACTGCTTATATCATACAGTTCATGTAGTAACTTTGCACTCAGATGCCACTTTATTAAAGGTATTTGAGGATTATTTAACTAAAAAACACTTTTTCAGCTCACTATATAACCAATGGTGGATTGTAAATAAGTCAAACATGGTTGTACTTAAATGGTAAATGGACTGTACTTATATAGCGCTTTATCCAGTCTTTAAGACCCCTCAAAGCACTTTACATACTACATGTCGTTCACCCATTCACACCCATTCACACAGAGCAGTACCACTTGCTCTAGGAACTAACATTCACACACATTCACACACCGTTGGCCATGCCATCGGGAGCAACTCAGGGTTAAGTATCTTGCCCAAGGATACATCGACATGTTGACTGCATGGGCTGGGATCGAACCCACAAGCTTCTGGTTGAAAGACGACCGCACTCCCTCGCAGCCACAGTCGCCCCATAATTAATTAATAGTGTTAATAGAGTTTTTTCCCGTTATGCTACTTAATACTTTTAGCCCTTTTGTAGTCATGTTGTGCTTTTTGCCACTGCTTTCATTTGCAGTGTTAATTACAGGCTACAGATTTAGGTTATTAATTTAAAAAAAAATAGATATTAGGTTGATCATAAGAAATTGGTGAAGTGTCAAATGCCATATTTGAACATTATTATAAATATATGTTAGTGTTTGAGGCCCTAACAGAGATGCACTGATGACCCCTTCAGTGTCTCGCTGCTCTCTCTGCCTCTCTGTATATCCAGGGCAGAAACAACACTCACAGAGCCCAGCAGCCAATCCACCAATTGAAAAATAATAACAAGCCACTGAAAACAAGCAATTGAGCTATCAAAGCTTTTGGGGAAGAAAAGTAAATATCCCTTCATTTCATTTTCATTTTTGGAAAGTGATAATCAAACAGTGCTGCAGCCAGAGAGAAGAAGTGTTATCTTACGGATCCTGAAGTAAAAACACCGTTCTGCACACAAGTGGTACGCAGACAACACCCTTTCAACACACGCATGGGATGGTGCTTCTAATTGATTATTTAGGCAAATAGAGGGTTGAAGCTAATTACAAAAGGTAAGATACACAGAGGGGTGACCTGCTGCCGTCACTTTACACATCACCATGGAGACTGATGTGAGCGATAGGATGTCTGGACTGAGCCCAAAGCAGACTGATAATATCCTCATGCTGCTTAACATTTGAAAACAGAAGGGCAACACATCAAAGATGGCATTACAGCATTTTAGATATCTGTACAAATGATGGTCTTCTCAATGTTCCCCCTACTCTGAGCTAAACATCTCCACTTCACCAACACTTTCACACGCCTGACTTTGTGTCGTTCCTATCTCCTATACATTTTCCAGAGGGATGTGTTCATATAACAGTCGTATAGCTTGATTTAATTAAAAATATCATTCCTAAAATGACTCGTTTATGTCTGTCAATAGTATTTTCTGAATCATGCACTGATACAAACATATATCTAAAAACCATTGACTCTAATATTAAACATGACATTTCTTTCAAGGTTAATGAATAACTATTTCAAACATTATTAAGAAAACTTTAAATACAAAAAAAGATGTTCTCAATGCAAGTAACAAACTTGGGAACTTTGTGCTGATATATATTGTAACCCTGTTATAGAGAATAGTGTCTCCCCTAAACACCTTTTGGAAATTTAGGGAGATTATTTTCAATAACAAAACCTCAAATGAGAGAAAATCTGACAGCACAAAAGCATTTTTGGCCACTTCTTATTTTTCACCACAAAACCGTATATTACGTTTTCCAGTTCCTTACATCATATCAAGTTACATTATCTATCACCGATTTGCAAAAATAAAACTAACTAAAAACTAACTAATTGTGCTTCTCAAAGGCCCGATATGAAAATAAACGGTGGCAATAATCAAACCAAAATCATTAGTCATTGCCGCCCACTGCCTTACTGGATGCGTGTTTCCCTGTCATCCTCACACTGCCAACACAATGTTCCCCCCCCCTACACACACATACAGATGATAGGCCCCCCCCCACCCTCCCCCCAGCCGCAGCTCAGACAACACTAAGCCCAGCTAGCTGCTCACAGCCGGTGGCTAACAGCTTCAGACAGGCGTGGGAGCGGCTGTATCCAAGCAGGATCTGGCCCCAGAGCTGCCAGGTCAGGCAGGACAAACAGGGGCTCAGGCCAGGAAACGGGCCCTCTGCCTCGGGGCCTGCGGCCTCTCCATAATCCCCTCTCCTCCTAAACACCCCCCAACACCCACCCCACCCCACCAGAGCCTCCTCACACTTCTCTTCACCTCTGCACTCACTTCACACTTGTCACAGAAACTGTACATCATGTACCATCATACACATTTCTTTGAAACAGGTCTTGAGGTATTGGTCCCTGTTTCTTTATTGTGGCCTGAGTTATACTTTAAAGTGTAAACCTGACCACAGAATATGCAATGTCAAATGTAATGCAATATTCAAAACAAACTATTCTAAGAATGGATGACATTTAAAAATGTGTTTATTTTTTTATGCTGTATAAAAAATGAAGAAAGAGGTTGTTTCATATCGTGCTTCAAATATATCCTTCATATATTTATCTTGGCAAATAGCCTGGACTTGCTATCACACTAAGCATTCAAAAATATGTTTAGAAGTCCTACCTTCAACACAAACGAACAGAATTTCTAAGTTAGTTGTTTTATAGCGCCAAGGCATTTTCACTCCATCTCCTGCAGATTAATACAGATTTCATTGTAGGGTCTAGTGGAGATGTAAACCTATTAGGACATACATGTGATTGGAAGTGTCATAATGCAAAATGAAAGCATTCAAACAAGACCAAACAACTTTTAATAATAATAATAATAATAATAACTTGAATTTATATAGCGCCTTTCATAACCTCAAGGTCGCTTTACAAAAACATACAAAACATAAAACATAAAATAATTGTATTTTTAAAAAAAAAAACCCTAAGTATAAGATGCGTATGTGTTTTGATTAATTCCGAATGAGTTGAATACAGGTGCGTGACAGTTGCAGAGGAGAGCAATGTGTCCCCTGACATATTCGCCAGTTTTCAGTCAGATGTAAAGTCTCTGTTGGCCTCTGGTGTCAGTTGGTCTGCTCATCCTCTTTTTGATGAAATCCTGAGAAATATCGAGGGACAGGCAGAGTTGCTGAGCAAACACTTGGTATCCATTCATTCGCAAAGTGGCTCCAGGGGATGGAGAGAGGGGGGGGGGGGGGGGGGGGGGGGGGGGGGGGGGGTGCATGAGAAAAAGAGAGGGAATAAAAGAGTGAGAGAGAGAGAAACACAAGAGAGAGCGCAACCTTTTTCTTACTCAAGCTCATCAAGTACGGGCCAGGGCTCCTGAAAACGCAGGGATTACTGCTCACTGCTGCACGCTACACTGCCCTGCTATAGCACCGCACACGGTTCTCACACACACACACACACACACACACACACACACACACACACACACACACACACACACACACACACACACACACACACACACACACACACACACACACACACACACACACACACACACACACACACCAGTCATGCTTGTTGCTGCTCATCATTCTCCAAAAATGCACATAGATGTGAAAAAACAGACATAGGCAGAAAAGCACTATTTTAAGACTTTCATAAAAACCTGCTTCACTACTGTATTCATCACAAAAGGTACAGTAAACATACAGTAACTCTCATTCAAATGTAGTGTCTTCCTTCCCCTCAATTTACTGATATTATGTTACACTTTGAGGATAAGAATCCACTTAAACAAATTAATCAAATGCATCCTACAACTGCACAACTCAAGTCAAATTTCATTGTATCTAAACTTATCAAAAAGCATTCCTTGAACGGCAGTGTTTATAATAACAAGAGCAATGAGCAAAACACACATACATCTAGATAAGTGAGATAAACTAGATACTGTTTTATTACAGAAACAAAACACACAGAATATGAGAGATGTACAATGCATACACATGAATCAATACAGTAGCAAAATTTGCTAAATAAATAAAAAGGACGGAAATGTTGATAATTATAGTTTCATGGTAGACTTAAAGAGGTTAAAGGCTGATAAGAAATGTGTCTTGAGTTTACTTTTGAATTAGGTAGTGTCTCAAATTTGTAAAGGAAGTAATCTATTGGTGAACATGAGCCTTTGACCTGTACTGATGTGCTTGAAGATGCATGTTCTTAACGTTTCTGCCTGAACACACACCCTTTACTGCCCTGAAGACACATGTAGGAAATCCTCCAGCCTGCAGCACTGCAGCTCAGAGAAACTGCAAGGTTCCTCCACAAGACTGAGCACCGAGCTGAGGTTCCGGCCCTCTGAAGATAAGCACTGTCATTAAATAATTAGGAAGTGAGCGACACGTGGACGAAGCGGAAAAAAAGGCTGTGGGTCATCTGATTGAGTCTGCAGTGTTACAATTAGACTATTAATCACCGCAATATTTCAGGTTATGTGGAGAAAAATACAACCATCTCAACTGTAGTCCACTCTTCATACCTCTTATTTGAGGCCAACAAGTGCAATGACTAGTGCAATGACTAGTGTAGAGCTACATAAAAAAAATGAGAACATTACAGCCTAGGAGAATGGTATTAATCTTCTCATCTAACTCTCGGCCACAAAGTCAATCCATCTTCTTCGTGAAAATGTCACTCTATCTTCGTACAAAGCCATTTTTTCAATGTTGATAACTGTTGATTTTCATTGAGGAGTGTTGTTTGCATATTCGCATATCTATTTTATTTGTTCTATGTCCTATATACATTCATGTTACGCTGTTGGAGGAGCCTGTGTCTTAAGGTTTTCATTGCCATATCTACAGTGTAGCTAATGTACACATAAAGCCTTGAATCTCTTGAGTCTTGTTGACTTGAGACACATGACAAAAATGTGATGCCATCAAAAAAGACTCGCAACTCGACTTGGACTTTAATGTCTCCAAGCTTCACTTGGGCTTAATTATTTTTGACTAGAAGATACTTGATCCCTTCACCCAAGCCCAAAGATTAAAACGGACATTATTTTAGAAAGTTAGCCACAAACCAAATAATTTCCCTTGCCATACGTCAGCAAGTCATCAATGAATTCCCCACATTCACTATGTATAACCAACTGAACAGCATCCAGTCAAAGTTAGGGAAGAGAAACATGATGAACAATCTTACATTTTCTTTGATAATACTAAAAATGGCATTAGGCTACATTTGTTGACGAGTACACGTTAAGGACTAGAAGTTCTCAGTGCAGGACTTGGCTCTTGACTAAGAACTTGCAAAACAATGGCTTTCTTCCACCTCTGTTTTTTTATAAAGCTTTTGCTACCATTCAGACATACCCAATGTGATACACCTAAAGTGTTTGGGTTTGGAGATTTTAAGAAGGGATAAAATGACCAGCAGAGCTGCCCAGATAGTCTGAGTGTTAGAAGTAAACACTGTCCTAATGCTCCACTTCATACCAGCTTAACTACTTTACACTGGGAGCCTCTGGTTGACAGGCTGGGTCCTTCCCTAGCTTCTCTCTAAACAAAGGGCCACCAAGACGTGGGCAAACAGAGGAAATCATACACCTGTCTGCAGGAGAGCTGAAGTTCTTTCACAGACAGTTGAATCAGAAGTAAAGCAGTCTGATTTAGCTCAGATATCCAACCGAATGCTGCAAAATCTCCCTATAAGGTTGACCGTATGAGGCGTTGTGTTTCTGCGGCATTCCTCTAAGGCTATGTGGACCAGACTGGCAGACTGGGTAGTCATGAGTAATATTTTACCGCAAAGGGTAGAAGGTCCGGTGTGTGGGCTGCATGGGTGGGTTGTCTGTGTGTGTGTAGTCATGTGTACATACATGCGTTAGGAGACCTGAAAACAACCTTCCTTTCACCTCATGCAGAACATGAATTGAAGCCGTCTCATCTTGCCATTTTAACCCCCCTAAAGTGTCTTCAAGGGGCAAAGCAGAGTATCAGTGAGGTCACGGTGACATAGGGAAATCCTTCGTTAGACGTCAGAGTTTCGGAGCAGAGAGAAAGGCAAGAAAGGAGGGTTCATAAAAGAGACAAGGACTTTCATTCAGTGAATCCATGTGTCCTTATATTGCCGTCTTTCAACATGCTCTTCTCACTCTTTCACTTCAGATTTTGCCTTGGACTGAATCCTGTCCCTTTACCGTAAAGAAAAGTAAAAAAAGAAACCATTATCAACAATAAAACACTTATTTTTAATCACATATTTTACTGACTGAATCCTTAGCTCATTCTTTCACTCCATATGCACGTATCACTATAATCAACGCTTGTTTTCCACCTCAAAGGCAGCTATTGGTCGTGGCATTGCTTGGTGGTGAGAGATGGACAGCCAGCATGCAGACACACAGCCTTATTACTCTGAGAGAGAGAGAAGAGAGCAATGATAAGACCCGGCCTTTACACATACTGATAGGTAGAGCGCACACACACACATACAAATACAGGCATGTATTTGTGAGATATATGTTTGAGTGCCAAGCCTAAGTGTTCAACCTTTATCATGAAAATTCATTAAAGCAGAAAGGTCAGAATAAAACTAGTTTCAAAAGCTGGATGTTAGCCTTTAATTCAACAACTGTTTATTAGATTTACATAATATTACGCAACAGCTATGCAGGTGACATTCCTATGCAAATAATCAAGCCAATATTAAACCCTGCACAAATGTGTGAGATGTGTTAAAAGGCAGCAGTACTCTTTCTCCCTCTACTCCCGGTGGTTTATCCATCGCTGGAAGGTAGTTGCTTCCCAGTGTTTACCACTCAGATCCACACCCTCTCCTCTCATTGTCCTTCCTGTTGTCCGAGGCCAGCTCAGACAGGCGGGATCATCACCCATTATGTTCTTTAAGACGTGTGCACACAAACAAACAGTAAACTCCAGGTAAGAGAACCTGCTAAGCAGATAGTCACACACACATTTGAAGACGTACACATGCAACCAGATGCACACGAGTTGGTATAATCCTCACTGTTTACAACAAACTGTTTTCATGTTCTCCCATGTGAGTGTGATGGTGCTCAAGTTTAAAGTGTTTCACAGATGCAGTTTAGGTGGACGCATCTCTGTTATCCTGGTTATAATCTGTTAACCTGCTCACTCTGTAAACAAACTTCCAATCATGCATTGCTGGTTGGGATCGCTGTTCCCACCTGATGACACTGACAGGGAAATAAATGGTAAACAATATGAATGTTGACACACAGGGGAGACATAATATGTTATGTAATCTGTACAGATTGAAAGTAGAGTTGTCACATAATGTGTGTTGACATCGAGAGCAGAGAAGACCCTTACACCCATCTAGTGGTCTCTAGAATAACTGTAGCTTTTGGCATATCTTGTACTCAATGCAAAGCAGCTGCTGCATTCCTTATACACACAGATAGTATATTTTGAGGGGCTTCCCCTCAGAATTTGGATTGAATAGTAACACCTGCTGTTCAATATAATGCAACACGTTCAGTATACATAAATTGGCCTGTAATTGTTAAGGTCACTGCAGAAAAAGGCTAAACTATGAGCTTCATCACTTTATCCCCTATAGGTTATTATGTTTGAAGAAAAAAACCTTTCAAACTAAATAGACCTTGTTTCATGTTTTGTATGGTAAAAATACGGTAACCGGCCACCGTATAAATATGGTGTCTCTGTCACAAACACAAACAAGAAGAAGAGCGGAACCATTGATTCACGTCTTGTTTCTGCCGGTTGACATAACTGGCACACGGGCGGTTTGCTTCAAAACATTATGGCGTCCAGAAGAACATCATCAGTTCCGAGCTCTTTCAAAAGTTCATCCACTGACACTAAAAGGTAAACGTATTTCTCATTGTATTATCCTTTCTCGTATGTCTTTCTTTTAAGCGAGTGCCGTGTAATTTCTAGTTTTATGTTTAAGCTGTTTTAAATGACACGCTATCATCTTTTGTTAACCATAAACGTCACTGTTTCACTACTTTAAACTCACAAAAACACTGTAAATGTTAATACAATTGCACACTTTAAAATGTAACAATAAGTTATCGGTAGTTTGGAGCTAACATTATAGCTTAGCTTCCGGTTTCGCCTGTTTTCATAATAAATGGAAAAAAACGATACTTTTCTATTTTCAACATTATTGAATTTAACTTGTACTTTTTATTCATTTGTTTTCAGCTCGAAAAGTGGCAGCAATGCTGTTAAAGTCACAGTCAGTGGACCTGAAAAGAAACCTGTTAAAAGTAAGCATTTGCATGGGTTCCCGTTGTTAGTTATTGCAGCACTGCTGTCATTTATAAGACATGAGAAATGGTCACAGCAGTAAAGTGTACAGTTAATATTTCTTAGTTATATAAAGCCCTGCTATGTGCTGTCATCTTTAAAGCTTCATAATATTCAACCAATTTCTTTCTTCTTTTGTATTGTCCATGTCTTTATCAATCTTTAGCAAGTGGGACTGTTGTCAAGTCTCGCTATATGCAGTCTGCTGAGAAGTCATCTATCTCAAAGGTAGTGCTATCTTCCTTTGTCTTTAATGTTGTAGTTTGGATGTAATGATGTGTTTCACACGTGCTTATTCAACTATGTCAGCCATTGTGACTTAGAATATAGAATGCTGCCAATATCCAATTAATGTCGTAAAGGTCCCCTATTATACTGTTTTTCATCACTATATTATAGGTCTCATATATATATATATATATATATATATACAAAACATGTCTCTGAAGTGTTTGGCTCCAAATACCAAACAGATCATTGCAGCATCCCATAATCCCCTCTGTTTCAAAAGTGCTGATTCTCTGTCAGTTACTTTAGATGAAAATAAGGAGCCCCTCCCCACGCCCCTCTGAGAGATATTTGGTTAAAAATAACACAATGGTGCTCTAGGAGGAGATTCAGGTGTTAAGGTGGGGGGGAGTTACATTGGTTGGTGATTGGCTAATGGTGACACAAGTCAAAACATTGTTATGACATCATAAAGTGGCCAAAATCTGATCAGCTCATTTTCAGACAGGTTTTTATAGAAATGGATCAGGACAAAAAGAGAGAGAATCTTTTTTCCTGAAACTTTCAGAATCTCTTTACACAGAGGGGACACATGTTGATGTAGAAAATACATGAGAAAGTGGATTTTGCATAATAGGTGATCTTTAAATTATTAGTTAAATTATGCAGTTCAGGTGTCTGTCTGTTTACACTGCTGATGTTACGCATTAGTAGCTCATTGCACCCCTATGACCATTAACAGAGTAGCTCACTGACCGAGTCCTTTGCTGTGCCGCTGAGGCCGTCCTCACCTAAACCCAGTGGAGTCAAACAGAGAGTGGGCACCCCCCCGAGACGCTCCATGGCCCCACAGGCTGCACGTAAGGCCTTCCTATGTTCATAACTGTGAATTAAACAGATGTCATGACGAATAAGATCATTTTAAATTGTAATTATGTGAATTTTAATCGGAGAGTATGGTTATTAAGTGTTCTACAGCAGCATGGTGTATCTTTCCAATTTGAAAAGACAGATAGAGGAGAAGAAAGCTATGAATTAGGGATGGGAATGATTAATCGAATATTCAAAATGATTCAGGTATTTGAATATGAGTTATGAATATTTTGTATTGTAATACAAAAAAAATGTTGTATGTGAGGGTTGCCCAAGTTGATTACATATTATCAAATGGATTAATTAAATATATACGACAGTGCCATTTTAAATATCTTAAGACAAATATCAAAGAAAACTTGGTTTGGTTTCTATATTTATTTGAACATTTATTTCTTATTACAACTTTTTTAAACATTTAAAAAATGTATAGGATATGTTAACCGTTTTTTGGGTCAAATATTCGAATATAAATTTGCTTTCAAATTCCCATCCCTACCATGAATAACTCCAGCACGTTGTTTTCCTTGTGTCCTCTGAAGCTGAGTCTTCATTGCTCGGTAGAAGTATCTTGCAGTCCACTTTCTCAGATGGACACTACTTCCAACCAAATTTTGACATTTCAGTCATTAAAGGTAAACCGATTTAAAGATTCTTAACATGTTTGACGTTTTTTTTACAAATAAGACGACCATTTTAACCTTTTTTTTTTCTAAAACTCTCAAGAGAACACAATTATGGAAAATGCAGCAGAGCCCGAGGGAAATCCAGAGACAGAGAAGTGTGACATTCAGAAGCAGACATTCCTGTTGGCCTATCTCACAGCTGAGGTGAGTTTGGCCAACTTAGTGTACATTTGATTTGCTAAAGCATGCTTTCAATGCATCCGTTTCCTTAAATAATTGTAATAAAAAAACCTCATGGCAGTTTTGAGTGTCCCTTAATCTTTGTCTTCAGATGGAGAGCAACACTGCAAAGCTTAAGGCTGAGGCAGAAGCAAGGATCCTGCAGGAGATGGAGGAAGAAGAGGCTCTGTATAATGAAGTCCAGGAGAAGAAACGTCAGTACCTCGTCATGGAGAAGGCCAGGCTAGCGCATGAGCTACTAGATTTACAGGTCAGGATATCATCTTATTTTGTAATTACCTTTTTGAATTGCGTCCCGTCTTAAAAATGTTATTAAATGTTGAAAAAACACTTTAAAATGTCCATCTGTATTAGTAGCATATCACATTTATAACTGTAGACTTGGTGCTGTTGCAAAGTCATACCCCATTGAGGGTCATTGGGTTATATCTGAGCCTTCGCAGCAGCGGCCCTAGGCTCTGGAACAGTCTGCCCCTCCATGTGAGGTCGGCCCAGTCCCTAGGGGTTTTGAAATCCACACTGAAGACACACTTCTTCTCTCTGGCCTTCTAGTCAGAGCTGAGTACGACACCTGACATTTCCTTGTGTTTTGTTTTTATATTTCCGTTGTAAATGATTGTCTTTTCTTGTTATTCAGGGTGTCCGCGGGGTCTTAAAAAGTATTAAAAGTTGATAAATCAATTTAGTGAAAATGAAGGCTATTAAAAAGTATTAAACGGCATTTTCCAAGGCGTTACATTTTGTAGCTTGTTTTCAATAAGTATATAAATGGTCCAAAGAGGTTGTATTCTACAGTCTGCCTGAATGTAATCATTGCGTAGGTGTGTAGTGTGATTCTGTGTAGTTTATTTATGGCATCCCGTTGGGTTAGACGTCATCTGAACAGGACATCGCACGCTCACTGCTTGATAGCGCGCGAAGCTCCGTTTACGCCGGTTGCTAAGCAACATCGTTATGGGGAAATGCAAGTTTGCGTCCAAATGGTTGGAAGATAAGGAGGAAGGACAATCAATACTGTATATAGTCAATGTGAGGTAAAGTGTGTCGCCAAGGTAACCGGTTAAAACTCGAAGTGGCGATGAGGTCTTAAAATGTATGGAAAGGGTCTTAAAAAAGGTCTTAAAAGGAATTACATTTGACTTCAGGATTCCTGCATATACCCTGTTATTGTAGTAAAGTGTTTTTATTACATGTACAGCAATTTGGCTCGACCAAAAATCGTTTTTAAATGTGATTGATTTGATTGATAATGTTTTTAAATAGAAAAAACAGCTGGAGAATACCTGGTTTTAGAATTTGAATTTTTGTGCATTGTATTTGTATGATAGTATAAGTGCATGATTCTCATCCTACTAATATTTTAATTGTCCATCAGATAGCTGCTCTGACTCCTTTGGCTGAAACTGCCAAACAGTTCACAAAGAACTACAAGTCCTTCGCCTCAGCTGTCGACACCACCCGCCACGAGCTGCCAGTGAAGAACTTCTACATCGACGGGGACAGAAAGGAGTTTCTAGGTAGTTACTACGGTTAAAAGCTCAAAACAACAATGTCAACGATAAAAGATGAAACACTCAGTAACATGAGATAAATAACACCTTTTAAAAACGATAATCTGATTCCTAATTAGATCAATATTAACCGATTTAAATATCTGATGGCACCTTTCTTTAACACAGTCCACTTCACACCTATGAGATGAGCAAAACAAATACAGAAATCTCTGATGTAAATAGAGTGGTGCTGTGACGCGTCCTGAAACCCGGAAGTGAGTTGGCATGTTACCACTACAGGTTCCCTCGTCTCAGTCAACGGGATTTCTCCATTAGGGTTTTGGAAAATAGCTGGAAATAAGGTCTGAGGTTGACACACATTGAAGAGACTGATCACGTTTTGTTCTACGACATTAAATACATCAGCAGTGACCCCACTAGGGATCTTTGAAGAGTTTGCGTGTCTGAAAAACGATGGTTGTTAACAAGTGGCTGAATAGGACTACAGAAGTTGTCCAGGCCGTTTTACGTCATTACGCCGAACACGTAAACACTCCTCTAAGTTTGTTTGCCCTGTTCTGCTTGAAAGCAAGTACCTGCCTCCTGCAAACTGTTCAAACAAACGCTTCAACTTGTACCATTTAGAATCTGTATTTTTGAATATGGATCTTAAGTTGGCGTGACGTTGAAGTCGTGCGACCCTGCTGTAGTTCGTTTAGCATAACGTTAGCATTTTGCTTTTGGTGATTAGATTTATGATTCGAAAATTATAAAAGTAGGGTAGACATGTGTAGATTATCCGGCTGAACAAAACGTGCATTTATCAAACGGGTTCGTTTTCCACAGACCTTATTTCGAGCTATTTTCCAAAATCCTATGGAGAAATCCCATGCGTAGCTTACTTCCGGGTAAATACGTCATCCCTGCTCCACTCTATTAACTAGTGTTATTTTCACTTTTGACAGATATTGCTGTGCTGTAGGAATGTAATGGTCATAGAAGTTGGTTATCAGTATATTAAAACAAAAAGAATGCTGTTTTGAACTATGTGCTTCTTGAAATGTTTTATATTCCATGTAACCTTACCATGTGATTTTGAATGTTGCAACTTGTGATACATGTTATGTAATAATGTCAACCTGTACTCGCCCATTTCAGATAAAGCTGAGGCCTGCCTGAAGGTGAGTGAGAAGCTGCTGGAGTGCACAGAGGGAGATCAGAAGGACACCAGCACTTCTCTAGAGTGCCTCAGAGACATAAAGACGACATCAAAGGACATCAGTCAGCAGCTGTCGGGGTACGAACATTCAGAGACAGACATTATGCAGAGAATGTGTCTTTGGGAACCTGGTGATGCTGTGAATGTTTTGTTATGTGCTATTTTGTTGTTTGAGGATTTTACTATATGGCTCTGTTTATGAAAGTCTTCTTTAAAGATATATTTATTTCCTATTTATATAGCTGAAACCAAATAGATCCTTTACTTTGAAAGAATCTATCCTATGGCGCATATTCAAAAGGAAAGTCTATTTACATAGCACCTTTCAACACAAGGCAATTCAAAGTGCTTTACAGAAATGAAAGACATTCAGAAAATGGCATTTAAAAAGCAAAGAGAAAAGACATGAGTAAAAGTTACAGTGCAGTGTAAGATATGAATAGTTCAATTAAAAGAAGCGGCAAAAAGAAAAATACATCTATACTTTTGACCGTGTGAAAGTAAAATTCATTATAATTAATAACAGTGAAATTAATGTACGCTGCCTGCTATTTTATATTAGGCTTATTTGAAAGCTTCTGTCATCAAATGGCCTGTGAATACTACAAGAATGTCCTTGCTGAAATAAAACGATGCCTAATGAATTGTTAGGAAGTTTGGAAAATGTCTTTCCTCACGTGAGAATCTGTATCGCTTATAGTTGAGTATTGACTAATCAATAGTCATCTAACCAAAGGAGTTGATTAGTGGAAGACAGCATTTAGTTTTGTGAGAATGAAAACTCTTGACTTTAGGCTCAAATACCTTGCGTATACCTTTTTGTGGTCGATCCGTTTGGTTGCATTTTTATTCACACATTGGTATTTTCTTCATTTTTCTAGCACATTCTCAGAGCTCCTGGAGGTCTCTTCACTCGTCTGCCGCCATACAATAAATGTCCATCAGGCCACGGAGGAGGAGCAGCTCGGCCCTGCAAGAACACTGAAGCTCTATGGCCCCAAACCGTGAAGAATACCCCACAGCATGGGATACACAGAACAGGCACTTTGCATACCCCCCCCCCCCCCCCCCCCCCCCCCCCCCCCCTCCCCACACTCAGATTTCTCCCGTTTGCATGTACATGTACTTTTTTGTTTATGTTTGTCTGTTTCTTATATACTGCTTGATTTCTTTGTAGCTGTATTATGATATTAAAAATGTTGAATTATGACTGAAACTGTTTAATGGTCAGGACATTGTTCATAAATACAACATGAACAGTCAACATGGGCATACAAATAAGAAGCAACTCAAAAATGTACTTAAAAAATGTAATTTAATTTAATATACCTACAGAAAAAAACCTAAATCTCAAAGGAGTCATGGTTATTGGTTAACTTATGTGACCCTTATTGTTCAAGTGAGATGGCAAGATAATTTGAAATGTTTTTAGATTTATGTTCACAACAATAACACATGTATTCAATAAGATTTGGGAACAGTGTTAAGTTTGTGTATTTGTTTTGTCATCCATCCCTAGCTTGTGCTTTCCAATTGAAATGAACATTAAAGTGGCTTGTTTGACACATTCTTTTAAAATGGTAATTCAATACTTTGAACAAAGATCTGTGAATCTTTAACCATATCCATCTTAGATATAGAGCATTTTTGTTTAATTGTCTTATTTACGTACCTAAATAGCATTCAGTGTAACAACATTTAAGTATTACCTTACTTTCCATGGGAACAAAGAAATCACTTAATATAAAGATTTCAGGGTCCAAAAAAGTCTGATTTTAATACATTTTAAGATTAAATAAAGGGTGGTCTTCCTCTTACCTGTCATTTTAACATTGCCAAATGCCCATACAACTATCCAAATGTTTTCAACAACCTTTTAAGTTTGGAAGTTGTGTTACATTCATAACGTTCCCCTGCTTCCGGAAGTGACGTAACACCAAAACAGCATTTTAATTGGCTGATTTTGGAAAGTGACGGTCGGTCTCTTCCAAAGGACCAATGAGCCGCAGGAGAGCGCCTCGTCGCATGTGAGTACATGCACTTTATTTCACATATTTATTAAAGACGTCATTATAAAATGTGTCCAAAGGCAATTTTACTATTGTATCTTGACCGTTTGCATTCGTATAACTGACATATTGTTTGATAGTAGTAACAATATTCGCACGATATCTGTGTTTGCTAGCTGGCTAACGTCGAAGCTAATGGCTAACCCTTATTTACCTTTAGATATTCAACTTGCAGCTAACGTTACCTTTACCAGTCCGTTATAAACATCTTAAACCTGGTTAAATCTAGCTGTTTTATCCTTTGTTGCATCACTTTAGAAAAAGCAGCGAACACAATGTAAAGATCTTAGATAGAGCTATCATGACAGCAGTGATTACACGCTTTGCTATTTCAGATGTAGTGTTATTAAAGAAGTGTATGGACCTGCTTTAACTTCACCCTTAGATTGTTCGAGTGCAGCTCAAATGTAAAATAAGTGTCTTCTAATGTGTTAATTCATACCATACGAATTAACAGAATAGGTTAAGGGGGAAAAGGTGACCATACTAGCAGAACTTAATTTAGTTAAATATGAATGATTTTTGTCTATTAGGGCCAAGACAAATTTTAAATGAACTTTTGTGTCACCAAGCCACTCAATAGAATACCAGTGGATGTGTGTGTGGTGCCTGATGTAAATCTAGAAGCCTCTTGAATATGTTACCAACATGTTGCTGGCCTTGCTTGTTTTGTGCCATGGCCACCCAACAAAAGGAGAAGCCGTTCTCTTGTACGCTTTACGTTTTAAACTAACACCAAAACTCTCTTCCCAGCTCTCTCTCGCAGAGGAGGGATGCCCCTGCGGGAGGAGAATGGAGACAGAGGACTGAAGAGCAATGGCGAGGCAAAGCCCAGGTGAGAGAGGTGGAGGAGGAGGAAAGACAGGAGCATCATGGGAAAGAAAGTGTGCCCAGGGGAACCTGCCAGACCATGTGTCCCACTCGTGAACTGCAGGACCGCCAGCTGCAGAACTGCCTCCATCGCTTTGAGTTGTTGGCGGGCACAGAGAGAGATCGACGACCCAGAGGAGACCCCCTGCGTGCTGTCAAAGAATATTCTAGACCAGCAGCTGGGAAAGACTCCACAAACTCCTCTGACCTCCGTCCAGCTGCTGTGTTACTGAAAACTGTGTGTTACCTTATAGATGAGGTTGCTGCCTCCCCTCACCTGCGTCCATGGACAGAGGCAAGTGTTATTTCCCCAGTCACTCAGTTTTTAAAATATTCGATTTTTGTCATTTATTAAGGATTTGAAAATTAGGCATCAACAACTCAAGCACATAAACTCCTGCCCATTGTTTAATTTATAAGTATTGTAAGTATTATTATTTGTGGTGTTTAGGTACCACACATTGATCAGGTGAAGCGTTGCAACAAAACTTTATGTGCAATTTAGAAATAATGCAGGAGTTAATTTTCAAATGTTGAACCACTACACTCTCTCCTACTCACCTGTCTCATTGTGTTAACTCTACTGCAACACACAGACAGTAAACACAGCTTCATATAAACATGTCTGTCATCAATCTTTTCTTTAAAGTGCCAAAAAGCCCATAATGAACACATAGCAATGTGAGCAAATGTTTGGCTTTTGGAAAGTGCGACCGTTTTAATACGTACTGTGGCACAAGCTGTGTGGTATTGTTTGTAATAAAATTCCACATTTTATAGCAACCATTTAAATTCATAATAAATATTTTGCTGAAAATCAACGGTGAAACACCATAATATACGGATCTCAGCTAATAAATAGGTTTTGGATATGGTTACTTTCACAAGGCAAAGCAATTTTATTTATATAGCACTTTTCAGCACGTGGCGATTCAACGTGCTGAAAAGAACAAATACAGCATAAATACATTATTAAATGGCCCAATAAGAACGTCATAATATTGAAGATGCAATCATTAACACATAACTATTCATGACTTCTAATAACATAAATGTAACTTGTCTTCCAGGTGTACAACTTTGTCTTTGATCGGCTGCGTGGTGTGAAGCAGGACATGATCATCCAGAGGACGTCCGGGTTCAACTGTGTGGCCATTTTAGAGCGGACGGTGCGATTCCTCATCTACGCCTCGTACCGGCTCTGTGGTGAACCGCTGAGGCTCTACGACCCGCGCATCAACGACACACACCTGCAGGAGAACCTGAGCTGGCTGTTGGACTGTTACGCAACTGGAACAGAACCGCATCCCAACCAGGAAGAGTTCCAGGCTCTCGGTCTGCTCTACAACTTGGGTTGGTCGCCGTGTTTCATTGTTTAACACAAGTTGTTTGGGGGGGTTGATTTGCTTTCATGTTAAAGCATCATATACATTATATAAGCATGATGTCAAGGCAGAGATCTGTTGAAAAAGCTTGTCTGTGTAGCATTCCCTCTCTGAATAAGTTATAATAGAGTGGCGAAGTCACGCCCATCTACTTCCACCCCATGGGACCTTATTTCTGAAAAAGTATGCATTGAAGTCAATGGGGAGAGAAAGATTATCTTTCAATCCCGTTTGAATTGTGCCACGAATTACACATATGATGTTTGTCAATCTTAAAAAATAATTTCCATGTCAAAAAAGTCAGTTTGTCCTAAAACTGTTGAAATGTAAGACTATGAAAAATACGCAACTAGAAAGACTACAAATCCCAGAATCCCGGTCCCGCATGCTGGCTCTTACGAACCGACTAACTCCCCTTGTGTGTATGTACAGCTCTCAACATGCCCAGACTTGGAGTGATTTTCACCTCTTTTAATACTTTTCACCTCATTCTGAAAGAAAGAAGTGAAATGTGCCAACGTGACGGCCGTCTTGGTGTGTGGTGCGAGACGGGAGATGTAGTTCATTGAGCGGTTCACACAAAAAATGTGTTACTTCACAGTTTTACGACACATATATATTTTTTTGGCTTGTAAAATTATCTTTTAAATTGACAAACATCATATGTGTAATCCGTGGCACAATTCAAACGGGATTGAAAGATAATCTTTCTCTCCCCATTGACTTCAATGCATACTTTTTCGAAATAAGGTCCCATGGAGCTCCACCGGAAAGGGAGGGACTTCGCCTCTCTATAAACTTTTCACATTAAAACGCAACATTTTGTCAACTTCAACAAAAGCAAGCGGCTGTACTGGAGTCATAACTCTATCTGTACCTCTTTCTGCTTTCATCAGATTCAATAATATACATTTAAAGGACATTTGTATTGCTGGTCACCTGTAAGAATAATCTTTATTAACTTTTTTATTGTCAGAAAAAAAAAAATGTAATTTAATTTTTTTATAATAATAATTATAACAAAGAGAAAGGGAAAAAAACGTTCAAGGTAAAACATTTTTAAAAAACGGGGGCAAGAAGAAACTTAAAAAAACGTTTCTGGTCCTTCCCCCTCTAGCGTACATTTTTCTTGAAAATAAAAATCATCAGCGTCATGTTGTAAACAAATTCAAAATCTTTTTGTACAAAACAACCAAAAAAGGATTTTAGAATGACAAGAAATAACAAGTATGAGTTCACAGGTCCTGCTCGTAACCATAAATAATTTTAGTTTAGATAAACTTGTACAATATTAATGTCAGTAAATAATGTCTTCATGCTTCCTCCAGGTTCAGCCCGTGCAGCTCAGCACATCATGGAGCTCCCTGAGCGTCTCCGCTGCTCTCCTGCCGTCACGCTCGCTCTTTCCACCAACCGAGCTTTCCTCGAGCGAAACCCCGTACGTGTGCTCCGATTGGCTCGGAGATTGAACTTCATTCAAAGCTGTGCTCTGCACCGTCACCTGGTGTCATGTCGCAGAGATCTGCTGGTCATATACAGCCACGGATTCAGCAGCCGCAACTGTCGCTTCCCTCTGGACCGACTGGCTCAGCTCTTGTGTTTAGACGCGTCTCTCACAACCCGACTCTGCCAGGCGCACGGAGTGGAGGTTACCCGGGACAACCAACTGATCTTCTCCAAGGCAGCTTTCACTGAGCCTGAACAAGAACAACTACACTGCAAACTCTATCACAACATAGTGGCAGAGAAACAGAGAGACCACAGTGTTGGCGATATCATTCACGGCTGCACTTAAAACAAACAAAAGGAGTAAATCAGAAGTACAAATAATCTGAATTTTCACTCAAAAGGATCCGTTTTCTCTTATCCCTTCTGAAAGGACATCAGTGCCAATAGCATTAACTTAAGGTCTAGTCTAAATACACCTCATTGTTGCTTTATCACTTAAAGATGATTGGATTTGAGCCTTGTTTCTTGCTCAAATGTTCAACATAAGGGTCAGGGCTTGTGTTGATCTATTTTCTACAATGAATAATGAATTTCTGATAATGAACATGGTGCCTGAAATACTTTTAAAATGTGAATTACTTTTACAATGTTACACTTTACTGTTTACTATCAAGTTACTGTGTAAATGTTATGTCAATGCCATTTTGTGTTTTTATGTGACGCATTTCAGAAAACCTCATCAATTCATTCTCATCAATGCAGTACCTCAAAAGTATTTAAATAAATGTTTTTCTACCTAAAAGCAAACAGTCTTGGTCTTTTATTTGAGAGACTTAACTGCATCTAACCTCGCTTACCACTTGAGGGCAGCAGATATCTACAGAGAGCATCTCCAACTCCAACAAGTACAACAATAAGTGACTTAAATGTAAGTAATCCTTCTTAAAGTGTTTGATTTTTTTATGTTCTTTTGAAATCTGTATCCCAGTTTAGGCGTCTTGTGAGGTTTTCCAATGCAAACGCAACCGGTTGAAGCTGGTAACTCTTCTGGGATGTGTCCTGGAGCAGAAGTATGTTAGGCCTACATGTGCAGGTAATTTACGGTGTTCTCAGCAGCAGCTCCGAGCTGCTCCTTACTCTGGGGTTAGTCCTGCTGCAGCTCAGAGGGGAGAGCAGCTATTGAAGGGAATGAAGTGCAGCCTGATCTGCACGAGCAATCGAGGGAAGCAATAGTTGCACGGACTTTTTTTACATGTCAAACATTTCTTTACTGCTGGCTGAAGTGGGAGGACGCTTCCAATTTGTAATGCTGAAATATGAGAGAACGGAACCGGGGCGGGTGAAGGCACATGGGAGAGGACTGTCCGTGTACTCGGGGCTCTGAAAGGAGGAAAAAAAAAAACACGCTTGGAAGTGGATTTGGCGAAGTGGGATGATTAAAAAAAGTTTAAGTTCCGGACGGAGCTCTAAACACCAGCCACGCCAATGGATATAAAGAGAGAGCGAGCTGCAGACTGTTAACATTTCATTTAACCTCTCATCTAGAGTTTGGAGATCCCAAACTCCGATAGAAGACCAGCACTGTGTTGGGGAGTGGGGCCAACATGTTGCGGTGGTCTCTGACAGCTTTGGGTCTTTCATGGACTTTGTTCCTCTGCACCGCGAGCCCCAGTGCTGCCCCGGAGAGACAGTGAGTACTGTGCTGCATGTCTTTGAAGTGAGCTGCAGTGATTTGAACTCACTGCGAGCTTTCCGATGCTCTCAACCGGGAATTTTTTGAGAAAAGACTACATAACTTTAACTTAATCTTTACAATTTCACATAAAATGTTTGTGGTTATAGCAACATAAACTTAACTTTTTAATTGTATATGTGCAGCAAACACTATGATCGTTAACTTGCAATACTTAATGCATCATTAACCTGTCCTAATCTCTTACTGTTGGGGAATATGTGAGGATTTCATATCATAACATATGATGACATTGTTCTATCACAACAGCTCTCCATTCATGTTTTACTTTCATTTGAGTTTTTCATTCACTGCAGCAGCAGCACACAAAGTGAAATATTCAGAGGTTACTCTGCTGATTCCTTTTCGATATCTGGAATATGTGCAGCTTTTGGAGAAGTTTTCTCATGCCTCATAAGATATTGAACAATATTTAAATACATGTGTTTAACAGTAGTCTAATTTATTCGCGTCCAGAGGCAAAAGAGGTCAAATTGACTTTTGTTTTTGTTTTGATCAGCCAGCTTCCGAGGAACTTAATCCTGACATGGTTGTGTTGATAGCAAAGAGTTGTAAACAATTCTTCCAGGTAGTCCAGTTGGGAGGGATTGTGTGCAGCTATATGTAGTGAATTAACCAAACATACTGAGAAATGCAGGCTTTATTCACTGAAGCATCTTAAATCTTAATTGAACAGCTGATCTGAGGGTCAAATGTGTTCAAAAAGCAAAGGTCTTAGAACATTGCACCATGTGACTGAACTAAAAAGGACTGGCTGTGAAACAATTCATCTACAAAAGAGAGCACAAATCCTTCTCAGGCACCGACCTCAGCTCTCAGCTGAGGAGAAAGAAGTTGGTCAAAAACAATAAGAACTTGAGTACAACGAGCCATGTGACTGAAATAAGCGTGGTCCACCACCTGATCCGCGCTCATCCAAGAACTGGTTAAACTCACTGTAGATCAAACGCTGCAGAGTCAATTTCCTCTTATCTTCCTTCTTCCGAAGCCTTGTTTTCCAGGGGATTTTCTCTCTCAGGAACTGCAGTAGCCTCCAGCTGTAGTGCTGTAATGCCAACCACCTGATCCCTCTCTCAGGCATGCAATTGGGTTTGTGCTCAGGGCTTTGCTCACTCCTAATTTGTGTGATCTTCAGTTATGTCTTCAGCGGGTGAGTGGGCATATTTGCCTAAAAAGAAAACGAGGTGGATGACTTGGTTAAGTTGGGAAAAACAAGAAGATATTCAGGTTTCAGGTAGTCGGCTCATGTGGTGGGCATAAATAATTGGGTCTTTTCTCACATCGAGTAACTTTTAGATGTTAAAAAAATAGACCATTTGGGGAAATTCTTATAAAGAAAAGCTTCCCTTCGACACCAGCATCTCCAATGTATCACACTACTTCTTCAGTTACACAGGCCAACAAGAGCATCTGAAGTTGGCGTCTATAAAAGCGCTTTAGAAACATGAATGCATTTATAAATCTTTGTTTCTTGGGAGGTATAGCCCTTCAGCGCCAGACGCCATATTCTTTCATTGCAAATAAAACTTAAATTGGGCTTTTTCTCCCCCCCCGTCCTATCGATGAGCATCAAAGAATGACCTTTGCTCTGTGACCTCAGTGACAGGCTCCTTCCCTCAATTAAATGTCAGAGTGACTGTGTGGAATCTCAGTCGTTATTTTTCAAAACAGACGCCAAGCTTCTGTCAGAGGTGCCCGGACCACCCAAAGAGCCAAACCAGAGCAGAAAGCTCATTTGGCTTCAACAGGTATACTGCGGCGCTGGTAACCGTTTGCAATTAAACCTGATCTCGCTGCACAAATCCAGGTGGAATGTCCCTGTTTGTTTGTGTGTGTTGACGTCGGGGAGAAAGTGAGAAACGAATCTGAATTCATGCTCAGTTCACCTGTAGGACATTTCATTACATCACATATCATTTAGCTGATACTTTTATACTCACAATAATGAAGATACACACTCGGGTGTTACATAAAGAAATGAGAATTCCTTTATTTGATAGATTTTCTTTTTTTATTGGCCACGATGCACTCGAAACAGGTGGGTCTATAGTGGGCCTGCAACACAAATGTGTATACTATAATTACATAAATTTAAATTAGAAATGGTAATCATAACTGCAATTCATATGCAGCGTTAACCTCTGTCCTCATGTCTCTTTGTTTCCTGACCTTCACTTCATCTCCTCCCTCGACCTCTCCCTCTTCTACTTTTTCTAACCTGCATTTGTCTCTTCTTTCCCCTTTTCTTCCTCCTTATCTTTCCCCACCTCGCTCTCCTTGCTCTCCCCAACAGGGGTTATCTGGTCGCTGCCCCCTCGGTGTTTCGAGCCGGCGTGGAGGAGAGTGTGAGCGTCACCATCTTCAACGCCAAGGCAGAGACGCGCGTCCAGGTGCAGCTGACGGTGAAGGGGCAGGCGGTCGCACACAGCCACGGTTCGCTGCTCGGTGAGAACAAAGCTACGGTTACACCCGGCATCACTTTCAGAGAGGGAAAACGTGCGCTAACAAGTCGAGCTGTGAGACACCATGTTTGTGTGATTTATTGGAAGGATGTGGGGGATCACACAAGTGGCAAAAACAGATTGGAGATTGAACTTCTCATAGACACTATCTTTGATTGTAGGCATCAGTTCCACCCATCCCACCAGCCACTCTGTGTATACACTGTGTGATTTGTTTGACAGCACCATTAATAAATGGTGTTTGCTCTACTTCAGAGGGGCATAGAGACGGGCTGCAGCTGGATTTCCTGGTCAAAAAAACTCCACATTCTAGTAGCGCTTAAAGCTCCTGGAGATTATTACTTTTACACACATGTTTAGACAGATTTCTCAGAATGAAAATGCTCTTCTTACATTAAAATATCTCCTTTTTTCCATTTTAGACAAAGGCACCATCAAACTGAAGGTGAGTCTATCTGTGTGTAACTTTCCTCAGTACAGTAACATGCACGCTGCTGGTTAGTGGTGACAGCTGCACAGTAGTGAGAGCCCCTTGTCCGCTGTGTGCACATTCCTCAGGCAACATGCAAATCAACACTAACATTATTTATAATGCAACATCTGTCTCTGCTCATTCATTGGGAATAAGGTAACAGCCTCGATATAATACGCAACAGCTGTTGACGTGCATGTATGGTCCGCCGCCCCCGAAAGCTGGAATAGATCAATCTAGTGTACACAACCTCGATTCTTCCCCGCTGTCTCCCTCTCCCTCCCTCATTCTCCTGAAGTACAGTCATGTGTTATAGCGTGGCATCTTCCTCCGGTGTTTAAATGTAGTTTCTTTGCTATGCTGTTACCTTTTATTCCGTAGCATCTTGTATTAAAGTGAATTTTTGTTTTCGTTGACTTAGTTTTTATTCCAGTTTCATTATATTCTCATTTGAGTCAGCAGTTTTTTCCATTTTCATTTAGCTGTTTAGAACATATAGAAAGAAGACATCAAAGAAAATAGTACAAAATGAAAAAGTAGAAACATATCCTGAAAATAATAGACGTATGAAAAGATAAATACATGAACAAAAAAAAAGTATTAATAATAAGACGTTTTAAAAAAGGGAGGTGGGGTGCGAATTAAGGTGAATTTTGTGCAGCAGCTTAGAGTAAACATTTCAATCCTTCCCCTGTTGACCTAATTCCCTTTGGTAAATCCAGCTGTGTGTGTGTGTGTGTGTGTGTGTGTGTGTGTGTGTGTGTGTGTGTCACCAGGTTCCCTCTGGGCTGAGAGGCCAGGCCCATCTGAAGGTGTGGGGGAACCGTCACCTGACGGAGGGAGGCTACATCTTCCACAACTACACCACCGTCACCGTGGAGAGCAAGGGCACAGCTGTCTTCATCCAGACCGACAAGCCCGTCTACAAACCCAAACATAAAGGTTCCCTCATGCTGCACCTGCTACTTAATCACCTAATCACTGCACAGAAATGCAGAAAGACGAGGCTCATTTTTTAAAAGGTTTTGCCATAAAATCTAACTTTCGGTTAATTAAAATCAGCTTAAAGATGGCGTCATGTTGAAACTGAAGTACAAAGATGGAAATACGTACTTTGATCCTGATGTATTGC
>CALSBZ010046868.1:280627-293117 GCA_943591055.1 Gobionotothen gibberifrons | reverse complement strand
TTTTTGTAACTTTCGTTGCAGTTGTATGTCTTAAATGTAATGTAAATATTGCCTTCGTGTGTGGTTCGGGGCCATCTTCGTGCGAAGTTCACAAATCCATATTCGTGTGTCCATCGGGAGTCCATTTCGGGACAGTGTGACGTGGGCTTAAAGAAAGCCAGAGTAAACAATAATGTTAACATGCATGCTAAAGACAATAACAACACAAAATAAGTTAAAGATTAGAAAGTAAATGCAACACGTACAAAAGCATACAAACAAATAGTTAAAGGTTAAAAATAAGTACGATTTTTACTATTAGTTTATTTTAAAAGGACAGTAAATAAATACACATGCCGTGGATGAGTCAGCCACATTTTTCATTGTAGTCGTCGAAGTTATGTTAATTATTGGAAGCCGGATTAACAAACAATTTTTAAACCCTGGTTTGAATGAACCTTAGATATTAAGGAAGCATTCTCCACAGTTGGGAAGCATAACAACGTTTATTGTTACCCTGTTGTTCTCTTTGTATATATTTCTAACTCACTATTTGTTAACTCTCTCCCTGGAGATCGAGGTAACCTACCCTGATGGGAGTCCTGCAGATGGGGTGAGGGTGCGTGTGAAGGCGGAGCTGACCCCCAAAGACAACGTGTACACCAGCGAGCTGACCTCCAAGGGCGGCCAGGCCTCCTTTGAGATCCCCTCCATCCCCACCGCGGCCCAGTACGTCTGGCTGGAGGTCAGTGGTGGTAGTTTCTAATGTTAGGCGATATAACCTGGGCAGAGTGAGGATGCCATTTAAAGCAGAACTTTTTGCTTTTGTTTGGAATAGACCAAGGTGACGTCCATTGATGGTAAGACAGTGGGAGACCAGTACCTGCCCAGCTACCTGTCCATCAGCAGCTGGTACTCTCCCAGCAGGTGTCACATCCAGATCCAGAGCCCCGGAGCCCCACTCAAGGTCAGTGATGGGGTCTTTTCAGTCTGAATACCCTCGTGACTGTGGATTGGTATTCTTCAGCATCAACGTTTTAGCTGTGCCTCATTTTTGACCATTTTATGAAAAGATATATAAAACACATTTAGGTCTCCCTTCATTTAGACATTTAGAAAAGACATGTAGGTCTCGCTTTACCGCTCATGTTAAGTTTGTGATATTTAAGATTTGTTTGTTCAAGATTCAAGGCTTTATTGTCATGTGCACATTACAGTGTAGATATGGCAATGAAAAGCGCAAGTCACAGGCTCTTCCAACAGTGCAACATGAATATATATAGGACATGGAACAAATACAACAGGTAATGGATATAAAGTAATAACAGGGGGTAAACCATAAAAGATTAGGTCTAAACAAAAACAAAATATGTATTACATCATAATTCCACATTGTCTTCATTCCTTGATGATCCAGCATGTTTGCATCTTTGTGTGTGCACAGGTTGGCCAAGAAGCAGAAGTGGCTTTCAAGTCCACGTGTCCCTGTAACTTCACGCTGCACTACGAGGTGGCGTCCAGAGGGAACATCGTCCTGTCGGGACAGCAAGCCGCCAACCTGACCGCCTCGCACCGAGGGAAACGGGCCACTGTCACCTTCGACAAAAACATCCACACCACCCAGCTGCCTCCATCTGCCTCTGGTGAGATATATATATATATATATATATATATTGGAAGTTAAAGGTCACCTATTGTGCAAAATCCACTTTTTCATGTCTCTTCTACATCAACATGTGTCCCCTCTGTGGAAAGAGACTCTGAAAGTTTCAGGAACAAAGATTCTCTCACTTTTTGTCCTGATACATTTATATAAAAACCTGTCTGAAAATGAGCTGATCAGATTTTGGCCACTTTATGATGTCATAACGATGTTTTTGGCTTGTGTAACCATTAGCCAATCACCAACCAAGGTAACCCCCCCCCACCTTATCACCTGAATCTCCTCCTAGAGCACCATTGTGTTCTTTGTAACCAAATATCTCTCAGAGGGGCGTGGGGAGGGGCTCCTTATTTTCATCTAAAGTAACAGACAGAGAATCAGCACTTTTGAAACAGGGCTGAAACAGAGGGGATTATGGGATGCTACAATGCATGATCTGTCTGGTATTTCAAGGCCAAACACTTCAGAGACATGTTCAGTATATATCTGAGACCTATAATATATTGAGTAAAAACAGTATAATAGGGGACCTTTAAGACTTACTTCTTCCACTTCACTTGTCCCTCTTCCAGGTGCTGCAGGCTCCTCCCCCTCCCAGGCGGAGATGGACAGCTGTGTGTCGTATCTGCGTTTCCCCGTCAGCCACAGCATGGCTCCACTCAGCCGTCTGCTGGTGTACTACGTGAGGGAGAACGGTGAAGGTGTAACAGACAGTCTGCAAATCCCCATCGAGCCCGACTTTGAAAACAAGGTTTGAATTATCCAGAAATATACGGCATATGATAAACGTTTGAATAGCCTTGCATTTTGAATTCACAGGTATTTACATTTTTGGATTGTTAAAAGATTGACATTTTATTACAAGGCTAATGAGCTTGTCCAATAGTCATGTCATTACGATCAGAAATACTTTCACTCAGGCTTTGTAGCCAGAGAATCAAAATAACAACAACCTACTTCTGAGATGAAAAGGTTGCATTTTTTGCACATTTGACTTTAAAGATCAGACATAGGAACTGCAAATGTCTGACCCACCTTGAAAAAGTATTATTTACGCTCATTCCATGCTTTCTCCCGCCCATTTGTTAACTACAGACTTTATTATATTATAATATAAATAAGTGGCTTTATTGTTATATGATTTATATAAGCATTAATCACGACAACATGACATGAACAGAACCGACAAAATCCTCTTTTAAAAACTTTAATTCATACCAGCAAAAGCATTTTTCTGTTATACAATGTATAACTCTATATTAACACAAGTTTAGGTAGGTTTGATTTGCCCAAACATTGATGTTGGATGTGAATGTGTTATCATAAAATAGCTTTATTATGCAATTATAAATAAAAACCTGGAAAAAGTCTGTTCACATGTTGGATGTGAGTGGAGGTATCCATGCAGCAGCTCTGTCCACAGTGATGTCTGTAAACAAACAGCTGTGTTGGCTGGGAGAGCTCCACAGTTCCTGCCTGCATTAGGTGGAGTTAACTCCCTGAAGTATTTACAGCTCCCTGGTATGCCATTACAACACTCTCTGTGAGTGTGTGTGTGTGGGAGTGTGTGTTGGAGGAGGGGTTCTGAGGGCATGATGAGACAGAGCGCTGCGGGCCGCAGGCAGATGAGCGGGGTCGTGACAGCGGAGGATGACAGGTTACAGAGTGGTGAAAGGAGGGCAGCGGAACCGATTAACGGAGCTAATTTGTGACTGCGCGCTGCTGAAAAATACTTTTGACGTGTGAAAGTTTACAGGCGACTCTCACCGTCCCTCCCCTCCTTCAGAGCCTGTAGTTTTCCATTCTCTGGCCTTATGTTTCCCACCACATCTGACAGTTTAACACTATAGGATGGAAATGTGTCTAATGTATAGGAAACACACATTCCTGCGTAGGAACTATCCCGCAACACTGCCAACTAGCGCTGAAGCATTTAGCGAGTTGATTAATGAAAGAGATCAAGAGTAAACCAACAGCAACTTTAAGAACATATTTTTTAATTCATGCCATTTATCAGAATTAAAATCGAATTCTATTGGAATCTGGATTTTAGGGGATTTTTCTTGGTCCAAGTACGTAGGATCAGTCCTTTCGTCATCCCGTCTGTCTCCCCCTGTCAATGATACATCTCAAATACAACTCACTCTCCCAAAAAATACCTTTTTATATAAATGTTTGGCTCCATCTTTCAAATGCAAGGATTTTATTTACAGAAAATCAAATGAATCAGCTGATTAATAAACAACTTTCATAGTAAGTTGCATCTCTACTGCCAGATTAGGTAGATGAGAACAACTACAAAAAACTTGTTTTATAAATGCAGGCTAGTCCATATAAAAGCTCATTCTATGTTTAAAGTATTGTGCATTGAATTGTGTTGATTCGTTTGCAGGTTTCTGTTTCCCTGTCATCTAACGAGACTTTGCCCGGAGACCCTGTGACTCTGCGTGTCCGCGGAGAAAAAGGCTCCTGTGTGTGTGTGGCCACGGTGGATAAAAGCCTCTATCTGTTAAAGCCTGACTTCCAGCTCAGTCCAGACAAGGTCAGTCCAACGTTTTCAGTGATATTTAACGATATTTAATTATGTCCACTTACAAAAAGTTACTAGATCTTTTATAGAATCCTACATAACATTACATTTCATTTTATCTGACGATTTGAACCAAAATGACTTCCATACACTTCAATACCATAGACATAGCTAATGAAGCAATTTGGGGTTAAGTATCTTGGTCAAGAACACTTTGACATGTTGACTTGGATGAGGGGAATCGAACCACAAATTCATCTGATGCTAGAAGTCCATTTACACCCTGAGCCACAACCTTAGTCTCTCAAAGTGTTTTCCGTGTGCAGGTGTTCAAAGAGCTGGCAGATTTTGACGTCTCGGATGCCTTCGGGATTCCCAAAGATGACGGGCACTTCTGGTGGCCCGGGCTGTCGTCACGGAGACGCCGACGCTCCTCTGTGTTCCCGTGGCACTGGGACATCACCAAGGACGCACGCTTCGCTTTCTCAGTGAGAATCACTCTTAGTTATAGAGCATTTAGTGAGGCTATGGGCATAACAACAAAAAAAGGAAATCGTTTTTTTTTTTTTTTAAGTGTTTATTGATTTTTTTACATTGATCACATTACACAAACAATTACCCAACATTAGACATATGGCAGATGACTAAATAATGCTAAAAAACTAATAAAATAAAAAGTGTGCAGTTACTAGAAATCAGTTTAAAGTACAGACCAAGAATATAATTACATTTGCAAAGTAAAACATTCAACAAAAATACAATAAAAGCACATCCACAAACAGAGCAGAGTACAGCTTACAATTCTCCAAATAGATTAGCCATATTCAACATATCCTTTTTGTGTGTGTTTTAATGTCTCTGTTTGTTTACCACAGGAAACTGGGCTGGTGGTGATGACAGACATGGTGAGTCTGAACCACCGGCAGAGTGGAGGCATGTACACGGACGAGGCCGTCCCCGCCTTCCAGCCGCACTCCTCCACCTTAGTGGCCGCCATGCACTCTCGACCCACAGCCAGGTAAACAACCTGCCGTAGAGAAGTCAACAAGTGAAGCCCCACTATAACTGTGATGTGTGCAAAGTGTTCTTGGCTGGCATCTAAAACGCTCCAGAAGTTTCTATCTCAAAGTTAAAAGAAATAAGTACTTGGAATAATAAAAAAGCTTTGTTTTTATAGCACAGCAATTGCTTTAATTATCTGACAGACAAACACAAGACAAACTGAAAGTTAAACATTTATTTTCAGTCAGAGGTTAAAACATATTAGCACACAAGCAGCATGTGACTTCAAGAAGATACAATACGAAAGATAATAATAGAATAATACTCTCAAAATAAGACAACATTACAAATACAATACAATAATACAAAATACATTTACAAAATCACAAAAATACTAACTAAAACAAGGAAAAATATAAATATTTCAAAAATAATTGTTAATCAAAGTTGACTAAATCTCATTGAAAATCAACAGAGAGTTAACTGTTTGATAATGTGTGTCACGAGATAATGTATTTGTTAAAGTAAAGGCTATTTAATAAATGAAGCCTACAATCTTTCCCAGCTTCCTCTGTCAGGGTGGTCCCTTTGTGTCAGGCGGTCTCTCTAACTATGAAGGGTCCCTCTATTTGAATATATTACTTTTAAAATGCCTCTGATACTTATTCCAATCACCCTAATTGTGAAAGACAGTCAAAACAAGTTATTGAAGAACATCTACTGTGATCTTAGTCTGGACCACACACAGTTAATTAACATCTGCTTTACTCATGAAGAAAACTCATGTGAGAACAATAATTACTTAATGCTCCTAGAATTCAATTAAAGTAATACTCATGTCAGTGTTTGTCATGCCGGGGTTGAACAAAGGTCTCTAAAATGAGTGATGTCACACAAAAGACATAAACACGACAAAATAAATGAGTTTGTTGTTGGTCCACATTCCTTAATGGCACGAACACTTCTCTTTTTTAGTGATGAACAGTAAACACATGACGTTACTTAGAGATTGTCACTGTGGAATTCACAATGATACATTTTCCCATTCTGGTGTTGTTTTATTGTGAGCAGCTGAAAGCCTTTATTGATGTCAGCTTGTGTTTTGGTTGCAGAGCAGAGAAGCGAAGGCGTACATTTTTCCCAGAGACTTGGGTGTGGCACTGCCTCAACGTCAGGTATTTCAATCTTTTGTATACATATCTCAACTGGGTGTGAGTGTGAGTGTCTGCGTGTTCCATGCATTTGGCAGATCAGATGCACCATCTTGTTTAAATTTATGTGGGATTTAGTCACAATCTGGTGGTCCGAGTGGAGAGGAGCAAAAACCTAAAAGGATGAAACGGGAACGGGAATTCCGAAGAGACAAATCTATATATAAGACATATTGTCAAAAACACATTGTCTTTATTATTTTTTAAGATGCTTCCCTTCACACTGAGACCTGTCATTAATTACATGGCACTTGACTATAATGGACTTAAAAGCCGTTATTTATTTTAAGTCTTGTACCAAATCAAATAACCTGATCTGCATGGCTTCAGAGTATAGAAAACCAAACTCGTTAGCTAAGTGTGATTCTGTGAGTAGAAAGTGGTTTGATAAATGTTTCTTTGTTTATGTTTGAATTATTTGTCATGTTCATGTTGCAAATGGAGCTGCTGTGGTGCATGAAAAACGTTATACTTTACCTGACAATCAAGTTTTATCGTATCGTAATGTTTCATATCGTATTGTATAGTATTATCGTATTGTACATGTATCGTATCGTAAAGTTTCGTAATGTATCATATGGTAATGTATCGTATGGTAATGTGTCGTATGGTAATGTGTCGTATGGTAATGTGTCGTATGGTAATGTATCGTAATGTAAGGTTTGGTATCGTAAGGTATCATATGGTAATGTTTCATATCGTAATGTTTCATATTGTAATGTTTCATATCGTAATGTTTCATATCGTAATGTTTCATATCGTAATGTTTCATATCGTAATGTTTCATATCGTATCATAATCTATCGTTTTGTATCGTGTCTTATCGTTTCGTAGCTAATCGTAAGAAAAACACGAAATGAGAGGAGGAAGTTGGTAGAGAAGATTGGGAGTTGGGGTTAAAAACCAGCGAGTGAAGATGGGAGATTTGAGAGAGGAAAGGTCCCGTATTTTCCCCCTCTGGGTGTGAATGTGCCTCATTTAAACTGGGCGATCTTGGAACGGACTGTCACTAAACAGCTCCGTCCATTCATTTTCAGCCAATGTAAATTAACTGCCCATAGATTTCCATATGCTTGATTCCTTTGGATCAGACTTCAGTTCTGCCTAATTTCCTGCAAACTCCAAAGCTCTGATTTCCCTTTTTAAAAGTCTATTAAAGTGGGTTTTGGGCAACTTTGATCAAAAGAAACAGCCTGCATGGAGTATTTCAACTTTTATGATATCCTGCGACCGTTTGCCAACACCAACATGAAATTTGCCATTAATGAGTCAGTCCATTTCATCCAGAGAAACAGATCCGGTCAACACCTGACTATCCCCCACCACTTATCCATTTGAGCGTGTTTACTGTACTTACATTGGTGCAGGTGCAGGTGTTGGTGTTGACACAGGTGTTACTCACATAAAAGTGATCTGCCGTCATCAAACACATCTTTGTAGTCTGTGCCTTGTTATTGCTTAATGAAAAGATGCTAAAACTATTTTCTCTCCAACTAAATTTGCCACTCAAGTTGTACATGTGTAACTCACAGCTCTGAGAGCGGGGAGGCCGAGCTGAGATTGGAGGTGCCGGACTCGATCACCACCTGGGTGACAGAAGCCATCGGCCTGTCGGAGGAGAAGGGGCTCGGTTTAGCAAAAAGAGCCGAGCTTCGGACCTTCAAGCCCTTCTTCGTTGACTTCACCTTGCCCTACAGTTTAATCAGAGGGGAGCAGACCAAAGTTCCCCTCACCGTCTACAACTATCTACCATTCTGTGCCGAGGTAAGATGGTGAATGAGAGGTCAGATCAACAAGAAACAAGTTACCTTTTAGACGCTGCAGCATGTGTGCATTAAGGCAGCAGTTGCCTTCACACAGTACTTATCTTACATTATTTATCTCAAAAAACATACTGAAGTGGACATGGGTTCCACCTCTTAGGTCTACAGGGATATCAAAGTGCCATAATGTTTTAGCCCATAACATACAAAACTGTGAGGCATTTTTCAAAGGAGGTTTAAAAGTTGGATTTTTAGGGTATTTGCAGGTTATGACAATTCTGAAAAAGTCTTTAGAAGGTATTAAAGTGCCTTAGATTTAATTGACAAAGATCTTCAAATGAATTTTAACATTTAAACTAAATTTTAGTTTTGAAATATGTTTTTATCTTTAAGCAGGTTTTTATACGGATAGTTAAATGTGTAAAATATATAATAAGTCATTCTAGGTCATATTATCCCCATTGGCTTTTCATGATACTTTTATAATTTGAAAGGTCTGGTTGTGAAAGTGTTATTACATTGCCTTCTTACATGTGTGCTAAAGTGTGCATTAAGATGTTATGTGTGCATTGTTGGTCAAGCTCCTCACTGTCAAATGAAAAGATATCCCTGTTCACGTCATTAGTACCAGAGAAGTCAAATTGAAAGTCTTGAAAATGGGAGTTAGCATCAAAAAATATGAAATGGGATGGCATGGGAAATGTACAAATCAAATGTGTCAGAAAAAGGGTTAAACTGCAACACAATGTTATGTCACTTCAAGCAAGTGGGAAGTCTTAGCAAGTAGATGTTCACAGTTTAAAGACATGCGTAGATGACATAGGCTGTCTCCTGAAGTGGGAAAGTGAAGTTAGTCGCTTCCTACAGCCCAATATTACAAACTTGTCGAAAGGGCTTAACAATTTAAACCACAAAATAAATCCTCAGTTGTGAAAATGTGTTGTAGATCATAGAGGAGACACGGAGCCTCTACCAGGTGCTGGAAACCAACCTAAAAACACATGATGGGCCTCATCGGTGATGTCAAAACATTTTGATAATCAAAGCAAGGCTTGCTATGGAATGATTGTTGGTAGAGGTCTATTGGTTCTCACGGACTAAAAGTGGAAGCCAAAGGAAGCGCAGGTGGTTTTTTAATGTGAAATTATGAGATTAGCTTGGAAGTATGTTGAAGGCTCTCTTTGTAGCCCTTTAAGCTCCGTCCTGGCCTTAAATGGGTCCATCCTGCGCTCCTCTCACATGACATCATGGTGTTTGCAGATGAGCCCCGTTAAATGGCCTGTGCGTGTGCTGCCCTGATGTCATGTTAGGTGAATATACAAACCAGAGTAGCCCTTGCTTTGATGTCCGTCCCAGCAACATGTGATTCCTATATTTTCTGCTCAGTTATTTACGACTTGTGGCGTGTGGATAAAGAACAGTTAAAAGATCCCTCCGCATTACTGAGCCTCTGTGAAAATTGGACGATGAGTGAAACTTAATCCTTCAGGGAGCTCGAGAAGCATGAGTCAGTCAGCATGGAAAATGTGATTTAAAAATTCTCCCTCGCTTTCCGAGCTTTGAGGAGCACACGCTATATGAGGGAGGGGCGTGCCGGCAGAAATGATATCACTGTAGCTGTCAGAGGAGATCCATTACCTCTGATTTGTCTCCTCTCCTCTCCTCCCACAGGTTCATGTTAAAGTCTCCGTCCCAAAAGGCATAAAGTTTATCGGCCACCCTGGAAAGCACCACCTGACCAGGAAGAAGTGTGTTGCTCCTGGAGAGGCGACACCCACATCCATTGTGCTGTCTTTCACTGAACTGGGGTCTGCAAACATCACAGGTATTAGAGCCAAGTCATTTTTTGTATAGCATATTTCACAAATCACACATTTCTTTAAAGAAGCTTTACAATCTGTACAACTTAACAACCACCTACAATGGTGGCCACAATACAACTTTAATGGGGATTAAATGGAAGAAAGCAGGTGCCATTGCATTTCTAATGATAGCTAAATTGAAAAATAAATAAACAAAAATAATAGATATGAAACCTTTTATACCATGTGAACACATTTTAGAATGTATTGTCTCCCGGCATGTATTTTCACTGTTAGTATAAAAGATCAAATGAACTGGTAGCAGTTTAATTACTGCAACAATTTTATAGACTTTCCTTATCTTTCAATGCATGAACCGAAAGGAGGCCTTTGTTCTTATCAACATTTTCATCAGTCATAAGATAATAGAACACAAAGACTTACACTTAAGACAAAACATTTGGAGAAAGACAGTACTAAAATAGAAACTTGACACAAAACAAAACAACCTTTATCTAAAGGTCTTATTCAAAGTTTAGAAGCCAATGAAAACAATGCTGATTAGATTGTGCTGCATAATGGACATTGCATAATTGGAGCTCTTAAGTGGCGCAGCACTTGAAAGAAATATCAGCCTTTCACCCGGATGTCGGTGCGCTCAGTGTGATGCCTCACAAAAAGGCAAGCCTTTGACTTAAAGAGCCGAGGGGCCGAGCTGTGTGTGATCAGGTCCCCCACACACAGTTACAAACAGTTACAAACAGTCCCCTGCTCAACGCATGTGAGAACAAAGCAGGCCGGCAGTGGGGGGGCAGCCGGAGCTATGCTGTGACACTCAGTGGCATGTTGATGAGTTTGCAGGTCAATGGTGGTCAATGGGCCCCCCACGGCCCGCTCCTTGTCCCCTGGCCCCTTGTGTTTCCCTCTCAGTTCACACACACAAAGAGACGCCAGTGGCACGGGGCCACATTTCCAATGTCCTCCCAGGCAGGAGAACGTGGAGTCCTCTTACAGACATGTTGTCCTGTGTATCGTATGTCGATGTCCACACATGACGTAACAGATATGGCCTTGTTGTGGTATTAGTCATGTTTGACTTCACTTCAAATTCGGCAACACTATGATATACATTTTTCCGTTAAATTCCCCAATAAAGAGCAACTTGTATTTACTTTATACAGCCCGAGCATCAATGTCTAGATTAGCAAAGGTCAAAACAATGTCGCCAAGTATGATTTTTGACTTACGAAGAATTTGTTCATGTTTCACAAATCCATTGAAATGTTGCAGATTTTATGATACATTAATATTGGTTTATTGAAGCAACCCATACAGAGTGAGTGTTAGACTCTTTGTATGGGAGGAGCTTCAAGATCTCTTTGGCAAAGGTCCAAACTGTTTTCTCTTAGTATTCACAAAACGCTAAGAAATACTTTGTTCTGATAATAAGAAATACTTTGACTGCAACTTCAAAGAAACTTGAGGCAGACAACATTTAAAGGGACGTTCTCAGCCCCAGTGCTCCCAGGTCTACTGTTTTAGATTGAACAAATACTGCATATAGGGTGGAAAAAAGCCAAGGGGAGTCACAATTGTTTAACCATTCTAAACAACTAATGGGATGATATTGTGATGTGACATAATTGAAATAAGGAAAGCTTATATTGTTTTTTGCCGTCCCGATAGCCCGCGCCATCGCCTACAGTGAACCGAGCTGCTGCGCTGATGGAATGCAGGCCGGCAAAACCAGTAATGATGTGGAAGACAGAAGAACTCCGATTGGTCTGGATTATGTTCGTAGGACCGTCCAAGTGGAGGTAAGAGAGCACATATTTGAGATGGAGAAAACTTGCTTTATATGTTTTTAAATGATTCAATATAATGCAGAAATTGGGTTGAGATAATACGTCAAAAACCTTTATTATTATTTAAATTTTTCCCACTTTTTAACTTTCTTTGTCTTCCTTTAATCTCCTTGCAGCCAGAAGGCCTTCCCAGGGAATACACCTACAGTGTCTTCTTCTGTCCCAATGGTCAGTGTGGATGTATTTTCCTGATATTGTATAATTATTTTAACATTTTAGGAGACTAATGTAAGATCTTTGTTTGCCTGCTGTATAATCACACTAAATACATTTCTTTAATTCATATATACGCATGAATTCAATACTAGTGCACTGTCACAGCTATAAGTACACAATACCTGGGTTTAAGTGCGTGAATGTCTTTACTTTCTCAGAGAGAATCCACATTTCCACCCCCAACAAGTACGAGTATCAGTATGTGAAAAAGCCGGCCAAGATGAACCAGTTCCAGGTGGCAGTGAAGACCCACAACGACGCCCACTTCGCCCTCTCCGCCAGCCCCCACGACAGTGCTGAGATGCTGGAGATCGTGCTGGGGGGAAGGCAGAACACTCGCTCCTGGATCTCGCTGGGGAAGATGGGCGAGCCTCTGATCTCTGCGGCCACACCGGGACTCCTCTCCTGGGACGAGTTCCGCAGCTTCTGGATCAGCTGGAAGGGAGGCGTGGTGCAGGT
>CALSBZ010046868.1:250630-265998 GCA_943591055.1 Gobionotothen gibberifrons | reverse complement strand
ATGTGTTTGAATTTGAAAGTGTAACAGTGGTGTTATTATTGCATTTCTTTCTGTTTCTTTCTGTCAAAGTATCATGTAAAAGGCAAATATCTTTCCCTCAACATTTCCCGAGATGTCTATCCTGTCTATAGCCCGATCTCCTTATTCCTTCAAACAGTAAATAATAATATCCACAGTCGGTTTTAACAGGTTGATATTGTTCAGGGAAATAATCAGAATCAGAAACAGGTTTATCACCAGGTAGGTTGACACGTACGAGGAATTTGACTTGATGCATAAGTAAAAGTAAAACAACATTTTTAAAGCACAGATGGAGAACTATAATAACATTTAAAAATATTATAAATAATTAAAAAAATAGTAAAATATAGCAGTATTTATATAGAAATAGAATGGAATAAAATATGGAATAAAATTCGGCAGTAATAATTAAAAAAAGAGATAACAGATATTATTACATGGCTTAGTTGAATACTCTATTCTGATTGGTCAATTCAGAACACGTGACACGTTGTTAATCCAGAACAGACAGACCGCTATCAAGCACTTATTGACCGTTGTTAAGGACGCTCACATCTGCACAAAGAAGTCAGTTCGATTGAACTGTATACAGCTTGTGTTTGTGTCTTAGATGATGTCATAATACAGTTTGTCCTGTTTTCTTTTCGTCCACAGAGACGCTGACCGAGTGACGCCATACTCGCCTCCAAATTGTACATTATTTGTGAATATGCTAGTGAATGGAAAGAGAAGAGAGACTTGGGACGGGTGCAGCCTGAGAGGAAGAGATAATGGAGTCTGGAGAGTGTGTGTGTTTAGGAATGAAGTGTGTGTGGATGCATCTATACATGTGTGTGTGTGTGTGTGTGTGTGTGTGGTTGTGTGTGAAAGCTATTAGGATAGTGTCCTCCAGACTGTTGTTGTTCTTCCTGCAGACTCCTGGTCACCAATAGGCACCATAGCATCTTTGTTATTCACTGTACTGCCGTTATAATCACTAGAATAAATAATCAAGTATTTATGTTTGTAATTACACCTGACTTTAAGCAAAAAATATTTTGTTATATTTTCTATCTGTGGTATTTATTTGTAGCTAGATGTCATATCATTTTTATTATATTCTATTGTCAACGCCCCTCCCATACTCTCTGCCCTACATTCAAAAGACTGTCAAAGGCTTTTACCTTCTTCCATAGCAAGCTTTAACCCAATTATTGAAATGTTTGATGAAATTCCTGTGCTGGTATCCTGCTGGAAGAAGACATATGCTAACCATATGCTTCACCGAAACATAAGCTCAAATGTTTTTCAGTTTAAAGATTAGTTTGGGCTTCTTGCCTTTGTCATACAGCGCAGCACAGATCGACACGTTAAGACAGAGAAGGCGACATGACACAAACTCTCTGTGCGACACAAACTGGTCGTTACGCAGACACATCAACATTTACTCTCAAGTCACTCTCTCTTTCTACCTTGAGATTTGATTGTACAGTTCATAAGCTATTTTGTTTTTGTTCAATTTTGATTCGTGAAGCAATCAACTTAAAAAAGAAATCAAGAATGAAGTTTTGAATCTCTGTAAATTTACCAAATTTGATTAAATGTAGCCCCGATTCATAACAAAAATGTGCTTTTTAAGACAAACGAGAATAAAATTTGTATACAATCCAAAGCTGTGGTTTATTTGAGTTTTTTGTAAGAATGTCATGGTAACATAAATAATGTATTTACTCATGATTTCACTCATTAATATGTGGCACCTGAGTTTATGATATTACATTACATGTTACTTGTTAGACGCTTTTATCCAAAGCGATTTACATACTCAATACTGTGGGCAATCCCCACAGGAGCAATTTGGGGTGAAGTGTCTTGCCCAGAAACGACATCCTGACTGCAGTGGGGTTTGAACCTGTGCTCCCCTGATCCGAACACCAACGCACTACTCGACATGTCTCCCTCATGATATGACTTTTGCACATGCTTAACGCACCTATTCCTCCTTTAAAGTGTGTGAGTACTTTGTTTAACTCTGCATATGCAGCACAGTCAGTGGAAGTTTAATTAAGCACATTTACTCAAGTATTAATATTTAAATACTATTCTGACAGACTTGACTTGAGTATTTCCATTATATGCTACAAATTCTTCTACTCCACTACATTTTGGGGGCAAATATGGCACCTTTGACTTCAAAACATCATTATAATATATTATATATTATATGAATGATTATATAAATTATTCAAGATTATAAGTATACATTTATATTGTATGTTAACTTATATTAAGATGTAAAAATATAAAAAATAAATAGGGAGAAGGGGTCGAATTAAATAAGTGTAAACTTCTTCCGACCCCTTTTCGGACGTGTAATTAGCTAAAGCTTTGTTTATTGTTATCAGACAATGATACTACAGATTATTCAATTATTAATTAAATATTTCGTTTTGTTATTGCATTCATTTGTATAGTACTGTATCATGTCTGTATCACCTTTTGTTTCATTTGTATTTTCTTTGGTTTTACACGCTCGAAAAAATAAACTAAACTAATAACTTCATAGGTACTTTGTACACAAAAACCCATAATGTGCTTATATAACATGATGCAGTGGTGTACTACTAATAAACACAGTATTTGAAATTGACAAAATACAACATTAAAAGATGACATGCTGGGGATAAAAACGGAATAATATTAATCTTAAATGCATTTCTTTCTAATAATAACTCTTAAGACCAGAGTATTTGTAGTTGTACTTAAAGGATCTGGGTACATACATGTATTTGATGCACTGGCAGAAATCTGTAGTTTAAGCTGCGTCGCTCCATTTCCTTTGAAAGGCTAGTTAAGTCTGGAGATGATTTCCTGTCAGCAGTGAGCTGTATTACGGCTGCTTAGATAGCTGACTCTGTGACCCCTGCATGCTTCTGTGTTGGAGACAGAGAGCGTACATGTGTGTATCAGGTCGTACCAGATCGTACATGTGTGTATCAGATCATACCCACATCTCCAGGTCGACGTGCACCGAACTAAATGTGTTTGTTGTAGCTGCTAACAACAGATTCAGGTTTCCAAAGCAGCAGCCAGGAGAGAGTTAGAGCCTGTTAAAGTTTAATGTTTGTTTTCTCCACATGTCACTTGTCGACCCTCTCGGTTTCTGCGGCCTCTGGCTGTTCAGGCCTTTAAATGAGTCCTTCAAAATCCCAACTACAAATCATCACTCGGATTAGAGGAGATCAAAGAGGGCTCAACTGTAACTGCATCTGGGGGATCAGTCTGACCTTAAGGTGAAGGTCAAAAAAAGAGGGCTGTATGATGAAAATTCAATGAGTGACGATAAAGGTATACTCAGCCTGTCACTGGTCAGTGTGCTGCACTTTCATCTGCATCTCAGTGTGCATTTTCAAACCAGGAAATATTACAAATACATTCAGCCATAAATGAAGCACAAAATACACAAATGAACCTAAAAAAGAGAATAATAGGACGCCTTTAAGGTCAAATTTAACGCAGAAGTTTGAAGACTACCCAAGCTGATGCAGGATAGCAGGATACATACATATTTAATTTAAAGTCTTTTCAGACAATTACTTGCATTAGTCATGAATTACTATTTATTTGTAGAAGTATTTTATATATTCTTGAGGAATAATTTGATCATATTTGGCTTTTGATGGTGCAAGACGACTTTTTCTTCGACTTCCATATTTGATTGATAGTTTTATGAAATGTGTTTGTTTTTGTTTGTTGTGTTTACGTGGCTATAGTGTGGAAATGTGTGTGACTGTATGTGCATAGACCCGTGGGAGAATCTCTTATGCTGCTGCTGCTAATAAAGACACAGTCCAGTAGGATTCACCCCCTCCAGTCTAAAAGTAAAAACCTGGTTCCTGCGGTGACCAAACACCAGCAGTGCAGGGGTCCAAAATGTCTGCAGCAGTCTCCGTGGCAACTGCATGCATGGCTGAAGAGTGATATTGCGTCTCTCCACAGTGCGATGAGCAGAAAGAGTGAAAAGGGAGAGGAGGGAGATCTTAGTTTCATGGAGTGCAGGGAGAGCTAGCGTTACATGAGGGTGAATCGGAGTGATGACATTGTTCCTGAGCGCCAGCTGAGTGCACCTATACATCACCCTCTGTGGAGGAAGGGCTATTCACCCCAGGTGGACAAAGGGAGGACAGATAGATCAAACCCTTTCCAGTGGAGAGTCCGCTCTGCTGTTGACACTGATATTTATTAAAGAGCTCAGGTTTCCTCTTTGTTTCAGAGGAAATTAGGGATTGATTGTGGAGGATCCAGGGTTCTGGGTTTCACCGTCAGAGAGGCCCCACTCCTGGAGGAACAATATTTAGATATGTGAAGGTTGACATGGAGGCGCTCCTCTAATAATATCATTATCTAATATGCAGCTAGCTTCAGATCTGGCCTAACAATGGGAATGATCTGTGGCAAGGTGCAAAGAAAAGGGACTTTTTAAGCCACCTTTGTGACGGACATTCTGTACGAATGATTTGATAGCAGTGCATCCATTGAGGGAACTACAGAGAGAGACATGGAGAAGAAATACCCACTAATAGCAGGACGAGAAAAAGGTAAGTTCATTAATAGAAGCTACTGATTATGTAAAAACATGTTTGTAAAACTGTAGGCATGTATAAGTAGCTATGTTTAATATCATTTGGTATTTGTCTGTCACTTCTACGAAGAGATAAATGGAGAAACCATACCCAGTAAAAGCAGCTACTACATCAAGGCATGCATATCTATATTCCAGATACTCATTTGCTCGTTCATGATGTGAAGGGGGGACATTGAGTTGAGCAGAGCAGAGGACTTCTCAGTCTGCAGACCTGCCTGGACTCGCTCTTTCTAGGAATTTGTGTTCCACTTTCCCTGCTTGTGCACATGTCACTAAACTTGTTTACCGATGTAACCCTTAGCTCAGGGATGTGTCTCTATGCTGCCTGCATCCTGTTCACTGGCTGAATGACTCTAAGCAGAATGATGATGCAGGTCATTAGGACTTCTTAACTGAAGTTTATCTAATGTTTACAAGTTTGATCAAATTCCATGAATATGCAACTTTTATGGACAGATCATTTTTATTTTAAAGTGTATGGCTGAAATACACTACTTTTATACGGCACAAAAAGCATCCGAAGCCCAGCTAGTTTTAGGCAAAACGTTTTTCCACTTGAATCTTCTTGACTGCACAATGATGTCATTAATGAACAACATTGTTATAGTGTGTGTAGGAGGTTCGCTGACGTGTCCCCATGTCTCTGTAGGGCCGGGCCCCGGGCGATACGGGCTCCCTCCCACCATTGGGTTTATGGGCCATGACTTCACCAAGTCCACCAGCCCCGCCTACTCCTTCCATGGCAGGATGAGTGACACCAGTGAGCTTTTAAAATCTCTTTCTCTGACTTTTACATTATCGTGTTACATAGCTGCAGAGAAAACGTTCAATATGTGTGAATAAATGCTTTTAGTGTCAGTAACAACATTGATGCCAAAGCTATAGATCTTGTCAAAAGCTCAGAAACATTATAATTTTAGAAACAGACATTTGTATGAGGAGACTTATCTAATGGATGTTATGTTTTTTTAAGTTATGACTCAAATACATAACTTTAGCCAAGTCAAAGTAAACATCCTAATTGTTGTAATGTATAATGAGAGCCAGTAGGGGGAGACAAAACCTCACAATTCTATAGTTATTCATCACATAACGGTTATGGGCTCAGTTCTTTAGACCAGTGATTCTCAAATGGGGGTACGTTGGGGTACGTGAGATTTAAAAAAAAGAAAGGTTAATTAAAGAAATACCATGCATGATTAAAAAAATAATCTTAGTACAATAAGTTAAATATAAATATAAAAATATTCCTAGAACCACCAAGGGTCCTCATATAAACATGTCAAATGTGTGTATTGCATTGTATAGTTTTTCACAATATATAATTTTGTTCATTGGTTTGAAAAACTCCTTGGAAAAATCTGTTTTATAAAAATGTTATGTTATTTTTTTTCATGCATGAAGATGAAAATATCCTTAGTTTGTTGTAATGCATGCACGAAGGAGTTAATAAATCACACACTGAGGGAACATCACTATATTGTAATTATGTATATAGGCTTTTTCGATTAAAAATGTTCGGGGTCGGTCAGGGGGTACTTGGCTGAGAACATTTTTCAAAGGGGGTACATTAGTGAAAAAAGTTTGAGAGGCACTGCTTTAGACCAATGCATGATACAACTAGGCTGACTGAGTTTATAATATATTCAATGATAAATGTTTTTTGTTTTATTTTGCAGTGTATAGTGTAGACTCAAGTCCAGGGCCGCAGTACCGCGTTGATGCAAAAATCACCCGCTTTGGGAGGGACGGCACGCCTGCTTACTCCATGCTGGGCCGATCCAAGGCACAGAGTAAGTGTTCCTCTTTATCAACGTAACATTACTTTTATTCTGAATTCACATTGTTTCAAACTCATTTTAGGGCTATGAAATATATTGATATTTTTGATTGGAGGAAAGATAATGTCAAATACAAATATGTTATTTTTTTATTTCACCACTGTTCTAGTCATTTTATAATTTACCTTAACATCCACATTACTGACTTTTGTTTATCAAAAATGTAAGTGTATACCAATATCAATATTTAGGTATTCTCTCAAAGAATATAATGGTCTTTGATGGGTTGTATAATGATGCAGACCAAACTAACTGCTCCATCAGTTTGAAAGGATGAACCCTTGAACAAGGCATTTGTTTTGGACACTGCTCTACAGATCCAGTGTCAGCTGTTCTAACTGTAAATCTGAAGCCCTCGAATTAAACACACTCCACCATATGTTTGTATTAACAAACCGTTTTTCTGTTCACTAGAGGAGCTGTTCCAGACACCTGGCCCAGGAGCATACAGCCCTGAGAAAACCCCCCCATGCAACCTGCAGCGCAGACCCCCCTCCTACACCATGGGCTCCCGTACTCACTACCGGAGCGTGGACCCAGTACCGGCTCCGAACAAGTACTGTCTCCCTCCTCTCATGGGCCCTCAGGTCCCAAACAAGCAGGCGAGCGCAAGCTACACGATGTCAGGTAGTTACAGCGCAGGGGGGCCGTCAGTGGATTTAGCCCAGACCCCGGGGCCGTGCAGATACAACAGCACGGACCCCAGTGTGTATCTACCCAGACAGCCGGCCTTCTCCATGCTGGGACGCCACAGCTTACCTAAAGATGCCACCAAGAAACCCGGACCAGGAACTTATAATCCAGAGAGAGTGACGGTTCACAAGGCCCGGGCCCCTGCCTTCTCCCTGGGCGTCAGACACTCAGAGTTTGTTACTCCACTGGTTGTCTATGTTTCTGACTGAACGTGATCTGGCAGAAAAATGAGCAAACATATGTGAAGAAGTACATTTAATTTTGTTCTTTCAGCAACAAAGAATGTGTTGAGTCAACCATGACTCACTTTCAACATTTAGAATATCTAGAAATAATATTATGTACATAACAAATATAAGTTTAAAGAACAGGAAAAACAAAGCTTTTAGGATCAAAAGTGGGCTTGAGAAAAATGAAATCCTATGCCTGTAGGATACTCAGTAAATAATTGTATCATAACAAAATGACATCAGAAAACATTTTTAAAAATGTATTAAAATATACAATTGACAGGCAAACCCCACCTTCATATTGTTTATAAGGTTATCACTCACAGTGGAATCAGGTTGCCTCTCATTACCTCTAAAAATTGAGGAAGTTGGAAAGGACAAAAAAACACAACACAACTAAGGGTTTCTACACGATACATTAGAACATATGTAGATGTGTTTGTAGGAGATGTATGGTTCAAATACAATACAGCAAAGATGATAGCAGGCATTTAGAGATGGTTCCCATTTTAATCCTTTGGGAGAGGCCTTCTGAAAAGCAGTATGTGTGGCTCTGGAGAACAAAGCAAAGAAGAAGAATCTGTCAGCATGAGATACTGTACAGCACACAGAGATAGTTCTCATCTTAATGCAGCACTCACATGCCGATGTAAAAAATGTGTGACGAAAGTTCCTGTTTATTGTAATCCTTTCTCTACACCACATGGTCATGAAGAGATCTCATGTCGCAGTGTAACGAATTGTGGAAAACGTAGTTCTTAGTATACATGCCCTCTTAAGCTGAGTTAAAATAAGGCATCAGCTTTTCAAATTGCACAAAACAAGGAAGTACTTTCTAAACGTACAGTCTTAAATACAAAATACAATCGATGCACTTCCCTGCGGGTCGGGTCGCGGGTGTTGCATAATAAATATATTAAAATAATAATAATTTAGTTTAATGTTTAAATCCTCAGACCTCTCCCCCGCGGGACCGCGCATAATCATAACCTCTGCACCGCATCAATCTGCTGCTGAGCGCGCCACATTGGAAATGGCTGAGGTGAAGGCGGAGCTCGGAGAATACAGCATTGTCAATAACACTTCCTCAAGAGCGAAATGTCTGGGTGACATCCTAGATGGAGAAAATAACCAACATCCCACGCTTTTTGAGCCAAACATGCAACTGCGTGTGTTAATAATTGCACGTTTTCACTGCTCATAGTTTATGCGGGTTCGGGTCGGCTTGCGGATCTTGTGCCGACGGGTCGGGTCGGTTTGCGGAATTAATTGGCAATATGTGCGGGTGGCGGGGCGGGTTCGGTATTGCACGTCGCGGGTGCGGGTCTTGAAAATCAGACCCGTGCAGGACTCTGGGTTAGGGTAAAATATATATATATAATAATACTGTTAAATTGTTAATATCCATTTTTATAAAACGTATTCAGACTGCCGAAAGTACCATAAAACAATGCATTTGCTTTAGCTGAACATTACCATGGACGGAACAAGGACTGAGGATTTTGTCTCTGATCTCTTGTATTCAATCGGTTCCAACAAGTAACTAACAACTTTATGCCTTGCATTGTTAAAGCTTGGTTGCATTACTAACTTGTTTTCAATATATATTTGTTTAATTCTACTTACTACTAATATTTATAATATAACTTTAATTTATTGTCTTTCATAATTGCAATTGTACTTAGTCAAGTGTCATGACAATTAAACCTATGGACAGCTTGGATGATTACAATAAGCAATAGCTTTGTCAATATGCATGTGAGCACTGTTTTAAGACAAAACCTGTAGAAATAAAAAACGTTGTTCCAAAATCCCCCGCCCCGTCCCTTACCTGGCTTGTGGATCATGTAGTGAATCCAGCCCTGGCTCTGCTGCACCCCCAGTCCCCTCCACTCGTCTTCTGTCATCAGGTGGGAGGTGGGCACCAGTTTAGACAGCTGCTTTGGAAGCACCACATGTCTGTGGAAAGATAAAGGAACAGTCAGGAATTACCCACTATGGCTCAGAAAACACATTTAAGAACACAGTAAGTCAACTAAACCTCGAGGAAGACAATGTCCAGTATCTTCAATACAAAGACCACCAGTATCAGGGACAGTTTATCCCACAGGCTGAACTCCTGAGCTCTTAAGTGCCTTAATAACTGTCAAGCATTCATCTGTTTGCATTTCACATGTTTATTTATTACTAAAACAAGCAGTATGTTATCCTTGTACAGTATTTCATTCTGTTTTTATCTCATGTTATTCAATTTTACATGAATATAGCTTACTTCTTATGCATTTACCAGTTTACTTCTTACGCATTTACCTGCACATTGGTCATTTGCAACATTCTTCTAGCACTATTTCTTGTTGTTTTATTGTTGGAGAAGCCTGGGACTTCATAATTGCATTGCCATAACTACACTGTTATATATACAGTAGCTACAATCAAACCTTTGAATCTATATTAGATAACGTTGTTACAGGCCTCAAAACTAGTCATGTTAAATGTGGTATTTTCTTTTTTTACATTGCAGCGTCAATGACGTCATCTCATAAACATTTTCAAAATAACTTTACGTTGACGTTTACAAGCAGTTAGCAGGCGTGTTTGAGTTGTATTAGCTAATTACTCAACTTAAGCTAAGCTAAATACAATACTGACTTAAACGTTATAACCCAATACAAAATGAAGTTGTCAGCACACGTTAACGTTTAATTGAGCCGTGCTAAGTAAGCTAACCTAACGACGTAACTCAGTTTTAGTTAACGGACGTTTGAAAACAACGTTAGCTAACGACAAACAACACATCTTTAACCATACCTGTACTCGAACTCCTCATCGGTGTACTTGTCAGAATAGTAAATTTGTTTCTTTGACATGTTCAGTTGATGATAGCAGACAAAACTGAAGCCCAAAAAGCAGTTTTCAAGCGGAGAGAAGACGCTAGCTCACTAAGAAAGTAACTAGTATTTTTTGCGAGCGCAACAAGCTGCTGTCATCTGCCGCTGTTTTCGGAAGACATTCAAACACCAACGGTTCCCCACACTCACCTGATTGGTCAAGGCAGCACCACGTGTACTTCCCATCTAACAAGATCGCCTATCGAAAGAAAGATGTAGCACTCAGTCACCTTTTAACGAAGAAGCAAAGTTTGATGTTTAATTCCACGTAAAATTAAATAAAATGATACATTTCGGCTTGTATGTTACATTTCGGTTGTGTGGCATATTGTTAAAATCAGCACCAGGTGTTTGGAGGTAAGGTATTTGATGTATTTGAAAATGTTTCTGGTACTTTGCCAGCTATTTTTCTGAGAACGAAAATTGATTTAACAACAGCTCTTCGCTGTTTTATTCTCTCGACTACAAATCGACTGGTACCGGGAAGAAACCGGAAACAACTGTAAAGTCTAAATAAAACAATATTTCCCCGTGCATTTCAATTGTGCATTACACGCGTTTGATTAGAAGCGTGTGATTTATTTACGGCCTCCATTTTAATAAAATGTTGTTTTTGGAGTAAAATACATGAAGCTCAATGTTGGGTTAGTTTTTCCGGATACCGCATTGCCTGATGGGATATTGTCGACTTCCTCTCACTGAAAAAGCAAATAATAATGTTCATACTCAGTACACACGTGTGTTTTCTATATTAAAGTCATGTATTGGATTCATTCTTTATATCTCTTGAATTTGGACATTTCAATGTTTGCACCGTCAGTTAGCATGGTATTCCTGTGTAACACTAGCCTGTGTCAGTCGTGTACAAATCATACTTACCTGGCAGGGGAGATACCATGATCACAAAGGTGGTTCTCCTTTGGTGAGGCTCGGCCATTGCACACCGGCCAAGCTGACCCAGATGAATTTCTCAAATGTAGAAATCTCAACTGCATTATTTGTGGTAGTGGGGGACTGCGTTCGCGCTCTCCCCTGATCAATTGTCAAAGAAAAGAAACTGTCCACAACGGGCATACATTATGCGCTACCTCATCACCCTTAATGGTGACGGCGAAATGAAGCTTACCAGCCAATTTAAACCATTTTTTCTTTTTGTATTTAACTTGCACTATGTTTTTCTGTTTATATCTGTATTATTGTGTTGCACTGTTGGAGAAGCCTGTGACCTACGATTTTCATCGACATAACTAAAGAACCTTGAGCCTTGAATTGGTTCGCTAAAGGGTTTATCTCATGAGGCTTGATCATGGGCTTCATTTGAACACAAACCCCCCTGTTGGTCAAAGTGTGTAAAACAGGCAGATTTTACATCTCAACAGTGTGCTCTATCGGTATCATACCGAGTTCCCAATGAGTAAAGCCTTAGAATAACTCTAAACAACGAAAATACAATCATATTTTCATGTTATCAATATTGTATTTATTCCAGTTTAATGATTGTGATTGAAAAGCCTAAGGAGGCTGGTAAACATTGCAAAGAGGGATTTGTATTCCTTAATACTATTCATAAACTTAACCATGTTGTAGCCTGAGAAAGACTAAACCATATCAAAGAATACATTTATCAACTACATTATCTAATTTATCTGTAGCTTTTATTAAAAAAAAAAGAAGCTTATTGACCAGTCGTTGGACCAGGGACCCTGCGGTTGTGAGTCAAACAACTGCTTTCCAGCTGAGCCACAGCCCAGAGTGAGTCTGAAAACTCTGGATCCTATTTATTCCTATATTTGTTCATTTATTTATGTATTCCTTCATTTATGCTTTTATTTATTTATACTTATGACATGTTCCGATCTCTATATAAGTGAGGGTCTGAGCTCTCTTAATTCCATCGTGTACCCCGGCCCGGGTAGCCTACAGGAGGGGTAATATCGTTCTTACATCCATGGGTAATATGCATATGGTGTGTCTTCTATATTACACTCATGTATTGTATTCATTCTATATATCTCTTGAATTTGGAAATGTCAATGTTTGCACCATCAGTTAGCATGGTATTCCTGTGTAACACTATCCTGTGTCAGTCGTGTACAAATCATACTTACCTGGCAGGGGAGATACCATGATCACAAAGGTGGTTCTCCTTTGGTGAGGCTCGGCCATTGCACACCGGCCAAGCTGACCCAGATGAATTTCTCAAATGTAGAAATCTCAACTGCACTATTTGTGGTAGTGGGGGACTGCGTTCGCGCTCTCCCCTGATCAATTGTCAAAGAAAAAGAACTGTCTACATCAGGGATACATCTATCATGTGCAACCTCATCCGTAACGGCCCGTCCACACAGCAGCGTGCGTTGTATCTTTGTGGTGGGCGTGGCTGAAGCTTGGGAGCAACGCGACCAACAACCAATCACGTGAATCTCCCGCCCCGGACATACAAAGCAAAAAAGCCCACTAGCCCGCTAGCCCGCTAGCCCGCTAGCCCGCTAGCCCGCTAGCCCGCTAGCCCGCTAGCCCGCTAGCCCGCTAGCCCGCTAGCCCGCTAGCCCGCTAGCCCGCTAGCCTGCAGCAGAAGCAGGGAGAAAAGAGAGGGGGGAAAAATTGTTTAAAAGTGTTCCACCTTCCTTCAGCAGCAGCGGGGAGGCTCTCTCCGTGGTGCTGCGGACCTGCGGTCTGGCTCTCCCAACATACACGCGGTTTGATTGGCTAGCAGTTGTACTGGCAGATTTTCATAAACGGGATTTGATTGGCTGACGCCTCCGTCGAAGATACAAAAGTTGAACATGGCTCAACTTTTGTATCTTCTTGACGCGAGCAACGTGAGCAAAGTGTAGCTACGCTCCCCACAATGCATTTCGGTGAGGTGTGACGTCACCCCATTCAAGTGAATGGGCAGAAGCGTTGGAAGACTCATCGCACGCCTCTGTGTGGACGGGCCGTACGGCCCCTACACACGGCCGCTGGCGTTATCGCTTGCCGGCGGGCATGTCTGAAGCTCGACCAACAACCAATCACATGAATCTCCCGCCCCTGACACACAAGCACGCGGTTTGATTGGCTAGAGCTTGTACTGGCTTATGATTCGATTGGCTGACGCCTCCGTCGAGGCGTCAAAAGTAGAACATTGCTCTACTTTTGCAGCGAGCACCGCGGGAGAAACTACGCGTCGCTCCCAGAATGCAGTTTGGCGACTCGTGACGTCACCCCATTCAAAGTGAATGGGCAGAAGCGTTGAAGCGTCAATGCACGCCGCCGTGTGTAGGGGCCGTAATGGTGACGGCGAAATGAAGCCTTATGAAGCTTACCAACCAATTATTTTTCTTATTGCATTTACTTTTGAATATTTACTTGCACTCGCTTTTCCACTCATCTTCCAGTTGTCGGTTTTCCTCTGTTGAAATCGACCAGCTGTAAAGGTGGGGGCGGGGCTTTTATACGCGAGTAGTGAAAACACTTCCGCGTAGTCTGCTCGCGTGTATCCTCTCTTTCGTCTCCTCCCGCACCCCTCCTCCCTCACCCCTCCTCGACTCCTCCGTGTGCATTTCAGCTATAGAGAGGCGAAGTCCCTCCCCTTCCGAGGGAGCTCATGGGACCCCGGAAGCGGAAAAATATACATTGAAGTCAATGGAGAGAGAAACGTTATCTTTTGATCCCGTTTGAATTGTGCCACGAATTACACATATGATGTTTGTCAATTTAAAAGAACATTTTGCAAGTCAAAAAAATAAAAATGTGTCGTAAAACTGTGAAGTTACACATTTTTTGTGTGAAACTGCTCAGTGAACTACATCTCCGGTAGGGCAGAACAACACACGTCACCAAGATGTCCGTCTGTCTTGTCAACAAAAGGATTGACTACACTCACTATCACCACAATGAAACACGTCCAGAAGAATGTCATGCAAAGCTGCCTGTCTGCCTGCCTGTCTGCCTTTGATTCTCTCTGAACTGCCTGGTCTTTTTAATGTTTAATGTCAACCATTTGTGCAGATAGCATGACGTAGAAAAAAAGAAATCGCCAATGCTAGCGTTACCGTTAGCATTTCTCCCCCAGGCTTAAGTTGTGTATTATAGAATGATCACACCGCTGTGACAGCACTCTTCAAAGGGTTCACGAAATATGACTAGCCTACTACTCTTACTGTTTAACATGTTGGGTTACTTAATGTTAAGGCTAATACAAATGACACGGGTGTAATGCTAACTAACGTGCTTGCTACTAGCTAGGTAGCTAACTTGATCCAGCCACTCCTGTTCCTTTCATCAGACGGGAGGCGAAAGAACGAGCAAGACCCATTGCTGGTATGATAACAACCTGGTACTAAGCACACAGGCATCTTGTTAAAGTTATCTTATCTTAGCCAGCGCCATATATATCGATGATCGCGCTGATATTAGATATCTCTTCGTGGAGGAAAACAATGGTGACATCACTTACGCGACTCTGGGATTTGTAGTCTTTCTAGTTGCGTATTTTTCATAGTCTTATATTTCAACAGTTTTACGACACACTGTGACTTTTTTGACATGGAAATTATTGTTTAAGATTGACAAACATCATATGTGTCATTCGTGGCACAATTCAAACGGGATCAAAAGATAACCTTTTCCTCTCCATTTTCTCCATTGACTTCAATGTATATTTTTCCGCTTCCGGGGTCCCACGAGCTCCCTCGAAGGGGAGGGACTTCGCCTCTCTATAGCTGAAATGCACATGGAGGAGTCGAGGAGGGGTGCGGGAGGAGACGAAAGAGAGGATACACGCGAGCAGACTACGCGGAAGTGTTTTCACTACTCGCGTATAAAAGCCCCGCCCCCACCTTCACAGCTGGTCGATTTCAACAGAGGAAAACCGACAACTGGAAGATGAGTGGAAAAGCGAGTGCAAGTAAATATTCAAAAGTAAATGCAATAAGAAAAATAATTGGTTGGTAAGCTTCATAAGGCTTCATTTCGCCGTCACCATTATGGATGAGGTAGCACATGTCATGATAGATGTATCCCTGATGTAGACCGTTTTTTTTCTTTGACAATTGATCAGGGGAGAGCGCGAACGCAGTCCCCCACT
>CALSBZ010046868.1:222794-240630 GCA_943591055.1 Gobionotothen gibberifrons | reverse complement strand
TATGGAAGTAAACAAAGAAGTCCAATGGAGGCGTTTCAGGCAGGGGGGGTGAGTGTGGGAGAGAAACTCCCTCTGGAGGGAACTCCAAAACACCAACACATTTATAACACCACAGGATGTGAAAGGACATGTATGAATGGCAGCTTTAAAACAGACTTCCAAACTAACGACACGCAGTTTCTGATTCCTTAGGGAACATGGGACGGGCCATCTGTCCCACACGGCTAAAAATCAATGATTGATTTGTCTAAGTGATCTAACACATTTTTAACATTAGTAACATTATTTGCTATACATTATTTTTTGCTGGGTGCAATTAATAAGCAGCATTTTAGAAACAAAGCCTTTCCTTTTTCTCGCCTAGCTGACTTGTACAAGTTCATTTTGTCCTTGAAAACCACAACAACACATTCAGTGCGTGTCAGAATTTCACAAATGCCCTTCAGATTGAGGAAGGTGCGTTTTCCCGACAGTACCCTCTGTGTCCGGGTGTTAAACAGCAACACCAGGGATAATGAGGCCTGGCATTTTATGGCAGGGAAGATAACGAGTCTGCAGACAAAAACAACAACAGCCCATCCCTCTCCTCCTCCTGCCTTTGCCCTCTCATCAGCATGAGTCATTGTGGTGTTTTCAAAAATCCCTGAGAAGACCTTTACTGGAGATGGGGCCCGGTATGCTGCTTTTTAAATATTTACGAGCCACTTGATAGGGGCAGCTGGGTTCTTGACTGCTGTCCTCTCTGTCCCCTGGCAGCGAGCTCCAGCTTCAAATCCACATTATGCCTCCCGACCGCCATCAGACACACGGGGGACAGAGGCTTTAAACGCCATTAGACGGCCATTCCAGGAGTTATAGCAGCTTCACTGCAAAGTTGTAAAAAAATCTGCCGAGAGAATTGCACTGTGGCAAATAAATGTGAGTTATGATGCCATAAAGAAGCGGTAGAAGGCTCTAGACATTTTATATTTGCCTCAAATTATAGTGTTTCTTCTTCCCTAATTTAACAGGAAGTTAAACAGGAGTTTGATAAATAACCACTGTGAATGACGGCTGGTGGTAAGAAGTGTAGTGCTTCTCAACAGACCTTTTTCCTGACCTTTGAACTGTGTTGGGTCTGTGACCTGTGACCTTAGCCCGAGGGAGGAACACACAGCTTCTGTTCATGTTTAACCTCAGGATTTACCATTTTTGTGTTGCACAAGTTTCTTGTAGACTGAACAATGTTTTAAAGGGGCGACGTGGCTCTTTCAACCGGAAGGTTGTGGGTTCGATCCCAGCCCGTGCAGTCAACATGTCGATGTATCCTTGGGCAAGATACTGAACCCTGAGTTGCTCCCGATGGCATGGCCAACGGTGTGTGAATGTGTGTGAATGTTAGGTCCTAGAGTAACATAGACTGCTCTGTATGAATGGGTGTGAATGGGTGAATGACATGTAGTATTTATATGGGTTAGGGTGCATGTAAGTGGTCTGCAAACATTACAAATCTCTCCTACACTTGTGACCTGCCTCCATTGGATTCCTTTATTTACTTCCTGAACATGTAACACTCCTGCTTCTATTGGCTAGTGCTTCAACCGATTGCACGTGATAGGTTAAGGGGCGGGACATCTCTAAACGGTTGACCAAACACAACAGAGCCGACCAGATAACCAATCAGAGCAGACTGGGCTCTGGTTTCAGACAGAGGGTGAAAAGAGGTGCTGTAAACATGTCACAGTAGAGGGGCAAAATACTAATATGAACCTGAAAAAGAACAGAACATGCAAAGCAATACATATCAGTTGTACTCCTCACATTGTTGTCACTGGATTGTTAATATTTGGGTGTACAGTTAACAAGATACAGCTGATTTTTTATTTTTAGTGTCCTTCTAGCTATTAGTTTAGTAGTCAGGGTCTCCCACTATAGTCTAACCTTTGACCTCTCTTCATTCCCTAATTAGGGAGGCCATCAACAGGCTGTGTGACACTGTGCCAGGCGGAAAAGGAGCATGGAGGAAGAAGGTTAGTAGTAAACTTTAATCTTATTCTCCACGTTTTATTATACTATACTAACTAAATACTAAATTGTTTAATTTATGCTAGAACTAGATGGGTTTAAGATACTGCTGTGGTCTTAAGACACTTAAAACGCTCTATCAGTAACTGATTCTTGTGTGATATCCTTTCCACTGTATTCTTTGTAGACCACGAACAAAGCTCTCCAGACTGTGATGGGGAAGAGTAACCTGCGATTTGCCGGCATGAGTATTGCAGTGAATATTTGCATAGATGGCCTCGGTCTGCTAATCCCTACCACACGACAGGTATGATGATATAACTAGTGTGAGTATACTGATATATTCGCCCTAATATCCTAAATAAATTGCTTTGTTTCAGAATTATACAAATAAGGCTACTCCCTGAATCCCGAATACTTGAAACAATCACACATTTTACTCTGTTTCGTTAATAATATGTGTTAAAGTGGTGGTAACTGATTGCTTAGACTCGTGAAATAATTAACTAAACCTTGCTCCGGAGGAATTTCAATGTTTACATGATGTTCAGAAGTATTTCCTCATTTCTAAAAACCAACATTTAGAAAATAATAATTGCACGTTTTTACACAAAAGTTAAAAAGTCTTAGTGTATTGGCAAATCTTCCTAACCTAAATCATTTGATCCTTGGTCTGTACTTTATTGAAACTATTTTTTATTTTGGCATCACTATTGTTCCTTTCAATGTGTTTTTGTATCCCCATTTTTTAACAATGACATGTCAAAGTAGAATATTGGAAAAACCGTTATCCCTTTTCTCTCCCAGGTGATAGCGCACCATCCCATGCAGTCCATCTCCTTCGCCTCAGGAGGAGACACAGTGAGTGCAGAGTTTCACTCCCAGCTCTCCTTTACGTTGTTGTTGGACATTTTAGGCAGGCTGCACAGATCTGACTGGATTCCATTTGACTGGTTTCCAATCCCATGACCATAGGAATCAATGAGGGCTTTCATTATATACATCTAATTGAATTTATCCTCCTTTCTTTCGCAGGACACGCCTGATTATGTTGCGTATGTGGCCAAAGACCCAGTGAACCAGAGAGGTATGTCCTGAAAGGCTTCTCCGTCAGCTTCCCTGCCTGTTTCATAACCACATTAAAAGAAAACGTGACCTCTTGTTTTGTCTCCTCCAGCGTGTCATATCCTGGAGTGCTCGGACGGTTTAGCTGAGAGTGTCATCAGCACTATCGGCCAGGCCTTCGAGCTGCAGTTCAAACATTACCTCCACAGTCCTCCCAAAACCATGATGTCTATGGAGAGGTAACGTGCCGCCCAGACACATCATGACCTCTATGAAATGATGAAAAGCCTTTTTTTTGGAGGCACTGTCCTCCAAAGTCGTGAAATAAGATAAGATAAGATGGACCTTTATTCATCCACGTGGGGAAATTCAGGAGTTAAAGCAGCAACAGAGTGGGAGTGACACACAGGACAGTACAGATTCACACAATGGTAAAGACATATATCATTGAATTCTTAAACAAATAAGTGCTCAGAAATAACTTAATTGCATAGACTACTATTCGAGTACTGAAGTGATATGATTTAGACCAGTGGTTCCCAACCTGGGGGGCGCAGGGGGGGCGCCAGGCCTCAGATGATTTGAGGCCAAATATCATATTTAGACTTTTTTTTTTTTTTACATTTGTTTTTTTTTTTACATAGAATTGTAACGCAATTGTCTCTACATTACAATAGAAATAATTGATTAATTAATTTGAATACAAATTCATAAATTAATAAAGGCATAAAAAGACAGAAATGTATAATTCTTTCTTTAATAGAAATGTTTCTTCTGCCCGTAAAGTGTCCAAACCAGGCTTTTCTGGATAAGAACATTTTAAAACATAGTCATTGTCCATGCCGGTTTCAGTTGGATTATTTGTCACAGTTGCTCCGATCAGATCGGTCTCCTCCATTTTGTAGATTATTTACGACTTTTGAACATAAACACATCGGCAAAAAAATCCGGCTTACTTTGAGCATGTGTTTTAAACAGTTTAATCCCTTTGTGAATTGTTTCCACTTGCGCCGTCCTATAATTTCTTCATACAACAGGAATCCAAATGAATTAATCCTGAGTCCAATAACCATCAAAGTCACTCCAATAGTGCTCCTTAATTACGCTTTCATCCTCCTTTAACAAAATACTTCACCTTCATCCAGTTTGTGACGTAGTTGTAGCATTTTTGAGACTTTTAAACTTGAATTACCCCCTAGTGTGTGTATGTGTGTGTGTGGGGGGGGGGTGGGGGCGCAACTTCCAACAGGAGTCATTTGGGGGGGCCCTTGGGAAAAAAGGTTGGGAACCCCTGATTTAGACAACAAAATAATTGTTTAAATTGTTTGTATGCAAATGTCCATTAAAAGTCTAAAAGTCGAGTTATTTTAGGAAGATTTAATACCCAGTTGTGATGTGACGTTCGCGAACGATCCGATTCTTTTGAACGGCTCTTTGGTATGAGCGAAGGGAATCGAGTCGTACTTGGTGAGAGCCGTTCTTTTTATCGTTGGTTCACTGCCTGCTATAAACCCACTCGCCTTTAAAGGAACTTTCTTTCCTGAATGCAAACTTGCCGTATAGACGATGGCATAACGCATGCTGCTTGAGTAGTAGTCTGGCTGGCTGGGAGATGTAGCAAGTTATACATTTTCTGTGAGTAAAAGTAGATTTCTGGCAATACAGTCAATCATTATCCTGGTGATTATTTCGCAGATAAACCTAGTAACCCCGCCCCCTTAAAAAAAAACGGCTCTTTTAAACGGCTCTCGGAAAGGAACCATAAGATCCGGCTCCCTTCAAAGAGCCGTAATTCCAGTCACTAATACCGAGAGGACGTGAAGATGGATATCGGCACTATAAATCATCTAACTTCATCTAAAAGCTTTTTCCACCTCAAAAAACTAATCTCTTGTATAACAGATTCCCTTGTTATTTATCATAAGTAAACAATGATAGTTTGTTCCTGTTTTTCCTCAAAGTCCATCTGATAATATTGATCCTCACAGATGAACCCTGAGGTGTTGGAGGACGTCACTGCAGACAGAGGAGGGAGTTCAGACTGTTAGTGTTTTCTATTCTGGTTTCAGATGAATGTCTTCCTGCCGCCAACAGCAGCTCTGAGGATCTGTATTAATATCCAACAGATTTATATAGATCACTTCAGGATGTGGGGATGTCATCTGATCGGACTCAATCCATTTCAGAACCCAGATGGCTATTCTTAAAGAGTATTAATACAATAATAATAATCAACATTATTGTTTAGAGCAGGGGTTTTCAAAGTCAGAGACCGACAAAGCCCAGCCCCCTTAGTTTACTTGATACATTTGGCTAATTTCCTGAATGCCAATATGATAATAGTTATGTAATTTGATCCCATAGAGATGATGATTAAGCAAAGATAGCTTAATAATGCTGTTTGACACAATTTCAGACAACAGCAAATACAAAAAAAGGCCATTCCCAAGGCATTTGTTCGTTTTTGACTCTGGGAAAGTGGTAAAAACAGTACAACCCCCTTCCCCCCAGAAAATAACTATCTCTTTAACCAAATCAATCATATAAAAGCTTTTCTATGGGATATTCTTTTAAAAACTAATCTAATATTGTTTCACTTCCTGTCAAAGAGCCTCTACTCAAACAGTTTGGTGCCGTACTTGAGAGGCTGTTCTTTAAAAAATATGTTTTTCTTATAGAAGCTGTGGTATCACTTGTGCAGAAACAATAATCAGATATCATTAATTTGTCATTTGGATTGTCTATGGTGTCATTTTGTACCTTGGTTATTCTGTTAGACAACATTTATTGCATGTCTTTCAACCCTGGGAGTGTTTCCTTATGCTGTACAGTCTGTAAAGCCCACTGGGACAAAGGTGTAATTTGTGATATTAGGCTATATAAATAGCATTTGATTGATTGATAGAAATGTATGTTTTACACGCGTGACCTTCTTCAGGTCTGTCAGGACGGAGGAGCCGGTGTGGGCGGAGGAGGAGGACTCATCTGAGCACAACTACTACAACAGCATCCCAGGGAAGGAGCCTCCCGTCGGGGGCGTGGTGGACTCCAGGCTGCGGCCCAGTGGATCTCTGCTGGGTCACATCCACACACAGCCTCAGAGCAAGACCGCAGCACAGGTGAGGAACATCAGGCAGGGCTTCAGAAACAACATTAAGTCAGGTCAGGTTCTGGAAGCACTAATGTTATCACAGATTAAATCACAGCTACATCTGGTGATCATCAAGCAGTGCATGTCCAAGCTTCATCTGATACAAGCTCTTTGATATCTCCGTCAAAAACTGGTGACTGATATGGTTTCCTGCTCCTTCTGCTGTTTCATTTACATGCAGGGGTGGAAAGTAACAAAGTACATTTACTCAAGTACATTTTAGAAATACTTTAATACTTTACTTGAGTATTTCCATTTAATGCTACAGTACCTAATACTTTTACTCCACTATATTCAAAAGGGAATTAATGTAATTTTACTCCACTACATGTATTATAATTTAGTTACTTTTCAGATTTTGCATTAAAAAACATTTGATAAACTTTTAACATAATCCAAAATTAAACTACTCGATTAACAGTTTAAGTTTAAGGTAGAAAAAGTAAAAGTATACAATATATTATAAAACTATGCTTGTGTACAACAGTAAAATGCTGCTTGATGCAACCATGTTAACAATCTAATAATGTCACATATATAATAATATATCACATGTGGAGGACATTTTTCTGCAGAAATAGTACATTTTCTCTTGATAATACTTCTGTACTTTGACTCATAATGGAGTATTTTGACATGAATGTATTGCTACTTTTATTTAAGTAAAGGATCTGACTAATTCTTTCACCTCTGATCATAATCCAGTAGTTTCATATATGGTTCTGAAATGGACTTTAAGGCATAATGAGTACTTTTACTATTGGTACTTTAACTTGATGTCAATACTCTTAAGTACCATTTTGGATACAGGGCTTTTACTTGTAACAGAGTCATTTTACAATTTAGTATCCCTATTTTACTTATGTAGGAAATCAGAGTACTTCTTCGCCCTCTGTTTACATGGATTTAAACAGCAGGAGCAAGACAATAAACTCCATCGCTGTCTTCCTGCCTGCACCGTAATTGCCGAAGATAGATGTGATTACATAAAAAGCCTCGGCTCCTCTGTTGCCCAGCGTGAGAGAAATCATCGCTCTCTGCCGGCAAAATATGGTGACATGCTGTGGCTAATGTTTCAAGGAGAGTGCTTCAAAACTACATTATGTGGGGGACAAGAGATGAGAGAGTTGTGCATGCAGCAGGTAAAGAGAAACAAATGTATTTAGGGTAGGGATGGGAATTACGTTTTTTTTTTTCGAGAGCCGTTCAAAAGACCCGTTCAAAAGAGCCGTTTTTCTTTTAAGTGGCGGTGGAGATTATTTGTTGACCCTGCTTTAAATGTTATTTTGGCTTTACAAATGTTGCATTCCGCTTTATCATTGTCTATGTTTTTTGCAAGTGCATCCAAATGCTGCTGTTTTTCGCGTTCGGCTAATTTTTTCACCCGAAAAGTAGGGGCGGGTCTTCACGGAATACGCTTGGGGAACAAAATCCAGCTGTTTCACTGTTCACGTAAAGGCGAGTGGATTTATGGCAGGCAGTGAACCAATGATAAAAGAACGGCTCACACCAAGTACGACTTGGTTCCCTTCGTTCGTACCAAAGAGCCGTTCAAAAGAATCGGATCGTTAGCGTATACGTAACATCACTAATTTAGGGTGTCTGTTGTGTGTTTCTGTTGTGTGTTTGCAGATGGGCTCACCAGCCAGGAGGGAGCAGACCGCTTACCCACCCGGGCAGCTGTGCTATGAGCTGCACTGGGACACGGAGACCACCAGCAGCTCAGGTGAGACCCCCTGTGGTGGTGCACAGGTACAACATCTGGAAATAAACATGATGATGTGTACTTCTCTCACAGAAAATGTTTACTCTAGTCGTGCACGTCCCAGTCAACACTGAACGTTGTGCCCTGAATACAACTCACTGACCTTCTCACACAAACGCATGACCAGTATTTGGATCCTTTCAAAATCACCCTGATAACATTATTTTTAGGATTTGAGGTTCATAGGAGCATCAAGATTCCCTGAATTACATTTGGATAATTATGATAGTTAATCCTCCAATAGAATCAGAAGTGGTAATACAGTCATAATACAATTAGAATGAAGATAGCCAAGTTTAATTTATTAACAATCTATCTACCTATAAGTACAACAAACAATTGTCAACTGTCCAATTAGATAAACCTGAAGATTGTAATACAATTGTAAGACTTTTGACATAATATATAATGGTCAAGGTTTGGTGGAAAAAACTGCAATAAACACCCAGCAGCAAAAACAATTATTGTGAGCTTTCTTGCTTATTTTTTAGAAGATTATTTTGGTGTGGGTATTCACATATTATAAAGTCGATCTAGTGATACAGAAACTGCCTTCTCATGAGTGGCTTCATTCATTTGATCTATACTGTAATTATGAAAGAATCTGACGATACAATACGGATCATGATACAGGGTTGGAAATAAAAATGGCTAGATCCTAAGCAAGATGGCATATTACATTACATTGCATTTAGCTGACGCTTTTATCCAAAGCGACATACAATAATCCTATTGTGATTGATTCATCCTTAATCATGCAATTAGCGATTCACATCTTCTTCAATACATGCCACACCTGGATTAATTGTCTTGGATAATTTATGGAGTTTAACAATAAACAGAAAGTAGCATCTGACATAACGTTTTGATTTCAACCACTAGAGGGCGCCAACACACTAAACAAGTTTAGCACAAATGTAAAGATACACATGACACAAACAAAAACACTTATCCAAGTCAAAGATGGTGTGTTTAAGGCTCCTTTTCCCCTCAGGTCTGACTTCAGACGGTTACCTGTGTGCTGACGGCCAGCCTCCAGGCAGCAGAGATTACGAGGAGCATCAGTACGTGAACACCCAGAGTCTGGAGAACCTGGAATCAATGGCCAACGGATACAGAGGGTCCAGGGTGCCCGAGAGTCCAAAGAAAGACCTCTTTGACATGAGTAAGTCCTGAGAGACAGATATAGTAAAGATAAGCACACTTGTTATTAAAAAAAATACTGTAGAGTGACGGCATTTGTATTTGTGAAACATTGTTGTCCTTGCAGGGCCCTTCGAGGACGCCCTGAAGCTCCACGAGGCCTGTGGTGGAGCTGTTGGAGCTGCAGGGGGAGGTGCGGGGGTCCTGGAGGATCAGTGGCCCAGCCCCCCCCGCCGCAGAGCCCCCGTGGCCCCCAACGAGGAGCAGCTGCGCAGGGAGACCTGGTACCACAGCCGCCTGAGCAGGAGAGACGCAGAGAAGCTGCTGGTCAGAGACGGAGACTTCCTGGTCCGGGAGAGCACCACCAACCAGGGGCAGTACGTCCTGACAGGCATGCACTGTGGCCTCCCCAAACACCTGCTGCTGGTGGACCCCGAGGGCGTGGTGAGTCAGGCAGCAAGGAAATAAACACACCAGAAACATGTCTGCCAGTTGGCCTGAACACAACAACTAATTTCCTTCTTCTTCTTAAACTCCCACTGCACATTTTCCATTTACATTCAATCTAATATTGAATAATCAATTTCTTGCACAATTAATATATCCTGCATTATATTTTGTTACTGTAAATTTGTATTTCCACATGTATATATTCCACATGTATATATTTTCTAACTTTTTAATGCTATTTTATTTATATTTCAGAAATATTTTGGATTGTTTATTTCTAGTGTCTTAATTTCTCTTATGTACCATGTCTTTTTATGCTGCTGCAACGCAAACATTTCCCAAATTGGGATAAAAAAAAGTACTTATCTTATCTTATCTTGCTGTCCTCATTACAGGTCCGGACAAAAGACATGTTATTTGAGAGCATCAGCCACCTCATAGCGTACCACCTGAAGAACGAGCTGCCTATCGTGGCAGCAGAGAGCGAGCTGCACCTCAAACAGGTGGTCCGGAGGAAGCTGTGAGACCCCTGGCCCTGCAGGGGACGGTAAGCAAGCAGTATATTAACAATGTGAGCAATAACTAAAAGGATTGAATGAATGGAAATGCAAAAATGTATGGGGCAGTGGATGACAAATACCATTTAGAAACTCTTTATGTTAATAAATAATTAGATTCATATAACTCCCATAAAGAAATGCATGTTTTCAAGATACAATTAGCAGGTTGTTGATGATTTGTGAGGGTGATCAATTGGAACAAATGAACGTGACATAGCATTTCTGCATGCAATACAATGACAAATCATCTAGTGTAAGACATGCGATTGTTGTCTACAAGCTTAAAAAATTACTAAATTGTGCAAAAAATATATCATTTTCTTTGTCTTCTATATTTCACAGCTGTTTTCAAAGGTCGCCATGGAAATGAATGGAATGAATAAACCCAGGATGGATATTCATCTGGAACAAAGGATGTCACTGATTTCCATGAACAGTTCTTCCAAGTAGAGTGTCTCCTTTGACTTTCTCTGCCTTTCGCCCACAACGATCAACCAAACTATCCCTCGCCTAGCATAAACTCCTCAGCATGCAGCTGTTAAGCTAAAAGAACAACCAAAATCTACAATTTCACAGATTTCAGACCCGGAAAATTGTCAAGCAATGTCAAAAATGTAAGAGACATTTATTTGTAGAGGACCCAACTTCGGGATAATGGAAAAAGGATTTGAGGTGACGTCTCAAAAAGTCTGTAAAAGTGAAGTGCTTCCAGTAAACCACCGCCCATCACACACCGGACAAATCAAGGATATCCCCAGAACAAAACTGTCAATCCGTTACAGACACTGTGTACAAATCTGAAGATGTCAAATGACTCACTGGGTCATTTCTATGTGAATGAAGGAAATGAAAATGCTGCAACTCTAAGAGACAATTACATTTGAATGTAAAGAGTGTTTGTTGTTACGTGTTTACAGGTCTGCAGTGCCTGACTCTGAGATGGCACAATGGAAACAAACCAAGCATGATTAAGTGCTGAATTTATAAAAAAAAAAGCCACATGATTGTCTGCCTTTTTATGTTTCATTGCCGTTGCGGGAAGGATTTCTGATTCTCTATGATAACCAAGGCACCAAAACCCACTTAAAGGTCACCTATTGTGCAAAATCCACTTGTTCATGTCTTTCATACATCAACATGTGTCCCCTCTGTGGAAAGAGATTCTGAAAGTTTCAGGAAAAAAGATTCTCTCACTTTTTGTCCTGATCCATTTCTATAAAAACCTGTCTGAAAATGAGCTGATCAGATTTTGGCCACTTTATGATGTCATAACGATTTTTTGGCTTGCGTCACCATTAGCCAATCACCAACCAAGGTAACCCCCCCCCCACCTTATCACCTGAATCTCCTCCTAGAGCACCATTAGGCGCATTCACACCGCAGTACTTTTCCCACAAAGGTTCATGAGAACTAAGTTCAGATCGCGTTCACACCGGAATAAGTCCCTGGGGAAGGATTAGGCAAATGAAGCCGCTGACGTCACTTCTTCTTCTTCTGCTTTGGGTTTACCGGCCGGAGGTCCCCGGAGTTGGGGACTGGCTTCAGTAGACATTTCGGAACTATATCGGAACTAAAGTGGGAAAAGTACTGCGGTGTGAACGTGGCTATTGTGTTCTTTTTAACCAAATCTCTCTCAGAGGGGCGTGGGGAGGGGCTCCTTATTTTCATCTAAAGTAACAGACAGAGAATCAGCACTTTTGAAACAGGGCTGAAACAGAGGGGATTATGGGATGCCGCAATGATCCGTTTGGTATTTGGAGCCAAACACTTCAGAGACATGTTCTGTATATATCTGAGACCTATAATATATTGATGAAAAACAGTATAATAGGGGACCTTTAAGAAACGCATACTATCTTTGTATCGACAGTCAGCTAGACATTGTTTTGAAGGTTTGATCATTTACCATAAATATCAGTCATTTGTTGTCATTCGTTTGCAAGGGCTGCAAAGACATGCTGTATGTGTTGTGTAAGCCTTCCATCAGACTCTACGTCCTATAGGTTACAAACTCAGTATATCCATGCCTGTATTTCCACAGCTCCTCCCACTTCAGTGCCTTAATAACTGCAGAGACAGGCATTTGTGTCAGATTGTAAATAATGTGCATCTATGCTCCTAATGCAAAGTTTTCTTGCCATGCCAATGAATGACTGAACACACTTCAGGGTGATTAAGCTCTTTTACTCGTGAACAGAAATGTAAGCTGCTCTTGTTTTGGGATAAATGTTTAATACTGTCTTATTGTGTCACGACTGTTCTTGTCTTTATGTGTGGCCCTCATAATAATCCCCTCAGCGATTGATGTAAAAGAAAGGGGATTTAGACTTGAATTTAAATCCTTTATTTGTCAGGGAAATGCATTACTTTATTAATTGTCCTTACCCTACGTCGGTGTCTTTACATGTGGATCACTTGCTCGTGTACATCTGCTCTTTGGCTGCAGTTACAATCCTCTTTTTTGCCAATTTAATACTTTCAATTCTTACTCGAGGTTATCTACGTTTTGCATTTCCCTCTGATCTTGGCTGCAGCCTCACGAATGCACAGAGAGACGAGGCTACGAGGCTTTTGGTGAGGTCCAAATGATTACAGTGATTTTTTCAGATCCCCTCCCTTTTGCTTTCTCAGGAATTTCTTGGATCTGTTCTTCTTTGAGTTACTTTAATGGCTTTTTTTGTCAATAAAACTGATTGAAAAGAGGGTACAATTCAAATGTTTGTGTCATGTGTGAGTTATTCAGGGTTCATACACTTTTTCACCAATGATTTTCAATGACTTTTCAATGACTTCTCCAGGACCTTTACCTAATTTTCCATGACCAAAAAAATTACTCTCTCAGCGGTACCACTGAAAATGGTTTATTTTAACATGGAACAGGAAAATAAGGTCTGCATCTGAAACATGTCATGCCTATCTAAAATAAATCAAATAGTAGGCTTACTAGCTTCTACACGCTAAAGCAACTGAAATCTCTCACCAGCAAAATACCTCGTCAGTTAAATGCCATTTTACGTTTCATTACTATACGATACAGAATTTATTATCATTATAGTATTACTATTTAGGCGATTAGATAACACATACATTATATTGATGGAACTTTAGTTACATTTCCATGACTTTTCCAAAACTTTGTGAAAAATATTGTTTTCCATAACTTTTACAGGGCCTGGAATTAGCATTTTGAATTTCCATGACTTTTCCAGGTTTTTAATGACCGTAAGAACCCTGGTTATTAAATCTCCCGGCTATTATAGCAGCGCCACAGTTTAGCCCAGCTGTCCATGCACACATGCTGCGGCCAAATTAAGACTTGTGATGACCCAAAAATAGACATGAGGGACAGAGCAGAAGCTGATGATTTGAAAATGAATGGTTCACCAGTCTACAGTATCTGTGAATGAATCGAGTTACAAAGAATAGGGTCGAGAGCAGAGCAATTTGTTTTACTTTTTTTATTACAACAATATAGTATAAAATCAATAGGCTTGTCACACAATCAATGCACCTGATTCTAACTCCTAAATAACCACTCACTATTCACATTCTGCTACCATAAACCCCTGACGTATAGGCTGCTGTCATTCAACTTATCCAGCCATGAAGGCTTTTTTGTTTTTTTTAGAAGTAACACTTTTTCCCTTTGCTTTCTCAGTAAAGCCTTGCTGCTGCTGTTGTTTCAGTTACTGTATTGTACTCATGCAGCGATGTCTGAACACGGGTCAGTTGTATTTGGCTTGGTCCCACAGGCTGCTGAGCTGGAGCTGCTTCATGCTGACCTGCGAAGGGACTGGAGGAAGAGAGAGATTTGTAGACGTTTTTAAGCTGCAGTGTCACTAATGGGACATCCTCAGGATTTGGAGTAGCAGACCCTGCACCTCTTCATCCATTCGGCCCTGTTGGGAAAATGAAAAATAACGTTTCTTCATTGTATTCCATGTTGGTTCCTATTTGTTTGAACACAGACAGAGCCCTGTAACATCTTTGTATGTTTACCCACTCATCCTTGCAAAAGAACAGACTAAAATATAGAAGTTTGGCCAAGGACAGAGCCACTTTGCCTTGAACAGCAGCACTCAAAAAGCATTCAATCTGGTCAAGAAAAACCCTGCCATTGACCTCCATTAAAAGTGGGAAAGTGGGGCTAATACTACCATTGAAAATAGATGCATTCCCCTTACGGTTAGCAGTCGGCTAGACACCAATCATGCTGACTAGGAGGTGGAGACTTCTGCTGATTATAGTGCTCATGCGGTCAGATTGCACTGATTTAAAGCAGGTTTGCAAGTGTGCTTTCTCAATAGTGTCAAAAACAAAAACCCAACAAAGAAGTGAAATGCCAGATATTCACCCAGAATTGTGTTGAGCTGTAAAGGATTTAAAAAATGCTCATTCATTCTGAACATCATGTTTTCCTCCGCCTCTCATATATTGTACATAAAGGAGAATTAGACCAACTAAGATATAATTACTAAAAACGAATTAATGCCAACAGAATATGGAAGCCAATCGTTTTCTTAGAGGTCAACGATACCGGAGCAATCTCCCATTACATGACAAAGAATTAATGTGTACATCTTAGTTGTTGAATATGATGAAACTGATAGAACAAGAGAATGAGTTCTGTTCCTTTCCCTGCACCGCTTCTGAAATTACATCCACTTTGTCTGGTACTGTAAGCGGAGATGGCGTACAGCTTGTTCCTGGTCTTAAGTGCCTACACCACAAAGAGGGACAAACTTAAATCAAACCCTCTCAGTGCTATTCACAGTCCAGAATACAATTCATTAAAAGGCGTCTGTCCACGGGATTAGAACATCTTATTGATCTACCCTGAGACAGAGTCCACTTATTCACATATTGAAATCTTCCCTACTCAACAAAGGACTTGATTTGTCCTCTGTTCGCATTCGTGCATTGAACTCACCTGTACAGCTGACAGTAAATGTGAACGGTACACAGTCACCACCTGTTTGTGCTTTCTCTCCCAATCCTGCCGACAGATAACACAAAATGTTACTGTTGTGTGAAGTGCATGTTTTGTCATTTTTATACAGTAGATGATAGTACAAAAAAATGTTTTTCCTCACTCCACATGTTACTAGTGATAATATTCTCCTCACCTGAAGCTGCTGGGTGAGTATGGCGATCCTGTTCTGTAGTGCCATTTGCTGGCCGGGGTTATTTTGGTGGATAGCTGATGATGATGAGGAGGAAGAGGTGATGCCCAGAGGAGGAGACAGAGCTCCCAGAGCCTCTTTTAGCCGAAACACATCCTTGGACAGCTCTGTGATCTGCAGGGAGACACAGACATCAGTTTGGTGACCTGGAAGGGAGCTTCACCAGCAGTCGTCTGAAGCAGTGTTCATTTCGTCAACGAAAACTATGACGAAAAATGTTCGTCAACGACCTTTTTTACATGACTAAGACAAGACAATGACGAGCTAAAAATATACATTTTTGATAATAAAAACGATGACGAAATGTAGATTTTGTTTCCGTGGACGAGACGGGACAAAGGTGTTAATGGTGGATTATCGGACATTCAAAATGCGGGATATTTTCCCCCAATTGTCCGTCTTGTCTGCATCCCTGTCATTGGTTGAATTAGTTGGGATTCTGGGAATCTGCACACGTCACTCACACAAGTAAAGTGTTAAGAGAGTGAAATGTTGCTTTACGAATGTCAACACTTGATCGTGCCACCTTGATTCCAATTTCAGATTTCCTGTATTTGTAACTGAATTAGTTAAAAGAGAGAAAATATTTGGATTAAAAGTTGACTAAAATGTAATGATTTTTCATCGACTAAAACTGGACTAAAACGTTTTGAAATGTCGTCGATTAAAACTAGACTAAAACTATGAAGGATAAAAATGATAAAAATGTGACTAAAACTAACAATTTTCGTTTAAAGACTAAGACTAAATCTAAAATAGCTGCCAAAATGAACACTGGTCTGAAGGTGCCATCTCACCTTGCGGTCCTTCTCCTTGACCAGGCCCTGGGAGTCCTGGATGCCCTTGTGGAGGTCCTGGATGTGGCTGGATCTCCCCTGCAGCTCGGCCAGCTGCTGCTGCACCGTGTTCAGCTGCGACTCCGCTGCCTGCCGCTCACTCTTGTTAAAGAGAGCCTCCCTCTGCACCTGGAACACCTGGACCAGTAAAACCACCAGTGGAATCCTGTCACTTCAGAAAGGCTTTTTATAATTGGTCACATTTTCATTCAGATTCTTTCTGGTTATAGGGAAGTGGAGGCAGAAACAGGACCGTTGGATTTTGATATATAAAAGGAATTAACCATTGCTGCAATGGTCAGGGTTGGGTTGTAACGGAATACATGTAACGGCGTTACGTAGTCAGAATACAAAAATCAAGTAACTGTATTCAGCTTGCGTTACATTTGAAAAACGAGTAATCTGATTACAGTTACTTTCGTAAACCTGAAGTGAATACATTTTGGATTACTTATTGGAATTATTGGTGGAAAGATTTCCTCACAACATTTAATATTCATTACTAAAGGTACAGCCGAATCATCACAGCGCACAAAACCTATTACCGCCGCAGATGGAAGGAAATAGACACATTTTGTATGTGTTTACCTAAGGTATACCTGTGTTGCCTTAGTTGTTAGAAAAGCGACTCCACCACGGTGTTATTAACATTTCCGAATAAAAACCCCAGGCTGTACTTTGCCTTATTTCCTGGTCTATCTTATGATGAACATACCCTCTTCAATATTTCCGGTTTTCATTTCCCGAGTAAAATCTAAACATATTGCCTCTTCAAAATGATTGTTCCAAAAAACACTTTTTCTGAGTGTTTGCTCAGGGGAATTTCCAGCTCCCCATGCTAACTTACAGCTCCGTCTTTGATCTTCATACACCCACGCTTCAGTGCCAATACATATGGTAAACTAAGCTGCAGTTAAAGGTAGGGTAGGTAAGAATGGAGAAACCAGCTCGAGTGCGCTATAATTTGAAAGTACACAACTGAAAAAAATCTGCCTCTTCCTTCAGACTTCCTTACAGAGCCCCTCCTCCAACACACGAATGACACACACATGACCAATGAGGGCACGAGATAAGTTTGTGCACAGATGGAAGGCTGACAGGCAGGTAGGCCATCCAGTTATTTTAGCCGGGCCGGCTCAGATGATTGGTCGTGCTTTTTACAGCGCCACGGCTTCCACAGATGAAATATTTGTATATATTTATTGTCAAAGCATTTAATATATTCATTGCTATCGGGATGTTAAGAGCATTCCATGGAATATAACAAAAACTGTTTCTGAAGTGAATTACCTACCCCACCTTTAATGGTTAACATTAGCTCTTGTTGCCATGTTCAACTGTGTTTTTGTTTGTGACTTTGCAAGTATACTACCTCCATTAGTGTGTACTAGTATGTGTGTAAGTATCAAGCATCTACACTGTACATCCTAATGTTGGGTTGAAGTTTTTGTAATAAAATGCTTTCTACTTTAACTCCAACTTAATTTACGAAGTAGATCAAAAACCTTTTTAATATCCTTCTCTGTGGGAAAATGTGAACCTTTATTAACCTCTGTGTTTGCCAACATGAGTCGGGAAGCAATTACCCAGTTTACAAAGTGAGAGCTTTTATGGAGTCTCATTAGTAGCTTGTGGTGCACATACAACACTCTTCAGTGCATCAGTGGGCAGAGGGGGGG
>CALSBZ010046868.1:168762-182624 GCA_943591055.1 Gobionotothen gibberifrons | reverse complement strand
CCCACCTTTAACTGTGTCATGATTTCTGAAGAGAGACATTCCTGTTGAGTTTTCAGATGTCTTTTTTTTTAATAGACTTTAAGCACCAAAGGCCAAGTGTCATTAGAATGAATTAAGCAGAGTTTATTTACATCAAAAGAAAAGGCCAACATCTCTTTATCTAATACTGTACCTAAAACACTTGGCATTTATCAATCTATATTGATGAATATAACTAAAGTGAGAGGAAGAATATGTATTCTCGATGTTTTGATCAACTGTCCCTTTAGGCTTTCATGTGGCTACAACACTGATCCGAGCAAACATTTACCATTCATTTGGCGCCCAAAATATACAGACAAAATCACTATCGCTGGTTTTCCTGAATATTTATCCTGATAATGTTTGCAGAGGAGCAGCAATGACACGGTTACACAGGGTGAGAGGAAGGGGGTTGAAAGCAGGCAAGACATCGATTTAATATAAAAACAGGACACGTATGAAAATCTCATAAAAGGGAATAGGATTTTATTTTATTTGCTATATAATGGTATCAGGCACTCCACCACCCTAGGCAGAAATGTCATTTGCCGTCTACCACCATTAAATAATTCACATCCAGCACTCCTATCGCTATAGTGGTTAGTTGACGTGTGAGTGGTTTCTTGATGTGCGGATGAGAAGCAAACATGTCAATGACTGTTGTTATTAGCCACGCTTATTCAGATGATGCTGACAGGGTAAAGACAAATGGAAAAGGAGTCAGTTCTAGAAATATAGAACTGAGCCTAAAATGGCAAAAAATGGCCGCCATAAGAAGTTAAACCCTATTGATTTGAGTAAATCACTTTTTCCTGTAGCACCACCCTCAAGACAGTCTTTACTCGCTTGTCCATTAGTGGTGAGACTCTGGAAATAACAATGTTGTCTCGCCATGTTTTATTCTTCCAACACTTTTGATTTCTGTCGTGTAATGAGTATCACAGCCTCATGAGGCCGCTGGTCTGACAAACACATCTTTGGATTTCTCTCACAGTGCATCTCAATCCTACCCAAATCCTAGTACCATGAAGGGTTTTATGCACACAAAATATACCAAACAAGTATACTAGACAAGTATACCGATAGTGTTAAAATGGGAAATGTTTTCACAGAAAATAAATAATTGCAAAATACAGGTAGTATTACAGGTAGAGTATTTGCATATGGCACATGCAAAACAAGCGCTCCGATTTGATCATTTCTGATTATAATGACATAGTAAAAATGAACACATTGACATTTATACAATTAATTATAGTGTTGTTGTTTAAAACATTACAAAGTTTCACAGAAATGAATGAGGACATATTTAATGTGGTGCTTGCTTTAACCCATGTCCATGAAACTGTTGTGCTTGTTAGTTTTGAAATGTGAAACATAAATCATTGTGTTAGACAAAGTAACTCTGTTGTTGTGAATGATATCATTGAGTTGTTATAAATAGTGGCTTTGAATGATCTAGATTGTTATCTGGTTTTATCTGAATATCATTACTTCATCCGATCCATAGTGCATAAACAAAAAGTGGCTGATAGCAGGACAATGTCAGTTCAAGGTAGGGCTGGGCAATTCATCAATATTATATTGATATGAGACTAGATATAATATATATCTTACATTAGTTATCTTTATTATTATAACTTGTCATTTGCTGGCTTTACAACATGCACTTTAAGTGATGTCATTCTTTGAACCAACCAAACTGTTTCTGGCTGTTCTATTAAGGCCACTTAGACATTATATCCACATAAACAATGATTATTTCATAAAAATCTCATTGTGTAAATACTTTATGAAAGCACCAATGGTCTTCATCAGTCTACATCATCATCGCAATATCGAATGTATTTGATCAGAAATGTTGTGAGATTGTATTTAATCCCTATCGCCCAGCCCTAGTACTAAGTCTACTCCTGTGTGACTGTAACTCCTCACAATGTGCTTCCACTCAGAACTTGTTGAGTGGCGGCAGCGCCTTCACGAGCACAGCTGAGAGCAGGTCTGCAGGTCCAGAGGGGAGTGGCAGAGCAGTGGCTGAGGGGTCTCCATTCTTGTTTTCTGAGTGCATAGGTGTGGGAACCTTCCCTCTTTGCAGCGTGGTCTTCCCCCCCCCTGCACTGGTCTTGCTGTTCTCCGCTGTGGGGATGACTGTTCCCAGGTTGGGGTTTCCCAGCACGGCGGTCCCTGTGTGCTCCATGCTGGTCTGACAGCAGCACAGCAGCCTGAAGAAGGCCGCCCTCATCTCCCTGCTGGACAGAGTGTATATCAGAGGGTTGAGGGCCGAGTTGAGCACAGCCAGGGCGATGAACCAATCCACCTGGAAGAGCACGGGGCATTTATCTGGGCTGCAGCCAACATCCAGCAGTAGCAGGAGGAAGAGGGGCGTCCAGCACATGACAAACACTCCCAGAACAATAACCACTGTCCTCAGCAGGGCTAGAGAGTGCTCTGACTGGCTGCTCACCCTGCGGCCGCTGGAGGTCACCAGGCGGTAGATCCTGATGTACAGGATGATGATGGCCACCAGCAGGGCGCTGAAGACGCTGATGCAGAAGGCCACGTAGCTCTTAGCGTAGAGCGGCAGCACGGTGGAGCAGGAGGCCATATTGTCCAGGCAGTTCCACCCCAGGCTGGGCAAGGCACTGAGCAGCACTGACACAAGCCAGCAGGCTGCCAACAGTCCCAGAAGTCTCCCGCGACCTGCTGTCTCACAGGGACGCAAACGCACCATAGTCATGTGCCTCTCAATCCCAATGGCCAGGAGGCTGAATGTGGACGCACTGAGGGCCACGAACATGCTGCCTTCTCTGGCCAGCCACTGTACCGGGGTCAGGAAGAAGGTGTTGCGTCCCGAGGTGAAGATGTTGACCACATAGGCCACGCCGGCCAAGAGGTCTGACAGCGCCAGGTTCCCAATGAGGAAGTACATGCGGCTGTGGAAGCGTTTGTTCCTCCAGAGAGCCAGCAGCACCGTGACGTTCTCCAGGACGATGAGGCAGCAGATGAAGAGCAGCACGGCCATCTTGCAGGCCCCGCTGCTGCGAGGCCGTTCCCACTTCCCCGAGTGGTTGTAGTGGCTCACGATGACAGTGTTCATACCCTCCTCCACTATGTTCCCCATCCTGACTGGCCTTTCTTTGGCCTTCCTGGGTCAGACAGCAGAGGGCGCCACAACACTGGACACAGCAGAGGACGCTTAACCTGGTAGGGTAACAGCTGGCATCTTACAGCCTCTTGAAAGACCTGCAAGAGAGAGAATATGTATATTTAAAGTTATATCCAACACTTTAAAGTCACAAAAGTTACATTCAACAACCTTTTGGATACTTTATCTAAGAAAGATATACATAGGAGGACTCTTACATATAAAAGTATTAGTTAATAGGTGCATATCGAACAAAAAACTGCATAACTAACATTTAATTCCTTAATTGTCCTAGCTAAGGTAGCAGATTTCATATAAGAGAATATAAATAACACAGACTTGTAAAAGGAGAATAAACTGTAGATAAGATTACAACTAATTTGTTATTGTCATGTTTAATACTAAACAAACAGCAGCTGTGGCAGTTACTGTTGTTAATACATCCTGTGCGATACATAGTTTATAAATGATTGACTACAACCATAATTTCTGACTGGATACATCTCTAGTGAGTGTAGCCTGTTAAACATCTCGATGTAAAAGCTTACAAATGTATCCAGAAGTTTAACATTAATCTTGATGTGGGAGGTGTATCCAAGATTAATAAATACACAATGATGTGGACCTATTGGGTATTCTTATTTGTAAATGTAAACACTTTTAAAGTTGAATTTATCACTATTTTTAGTTGAAACAGTTTTTTTTTTGCGATTTCAGCTTTCCTGTTTTGGAAGAGTTTCCCAAAGTTTAATTGAATGATTAACTCGTATAGACCAGCAGGTAAACTAGTAGGAAAGGTGTCTTCAATGACTGATACTGCTGCAGATAAGAGTAGAGTAATTTAACTTACCTGATGGAGTTACTTGTCTCATCTATACATCCCGGTTGATGGACGATAGTTGAAGTTATTTAGAAAGTAATTATCTTTCCTGCGTATCGATGCACTCGAGCAAATTATGTGTTTGCCAAAAATGGGATATCTTCGACGTAAATGCAAAGTCGTTATAGCGTCCTCTCCCGTATAAACGTTTCCAATCACGGTAGTATTTTCTCTTTACATCCACTTTGTGTTGCGTCCTGAACTTCATCTCCTCCACACTGTGACTCCTGCAGCTCGGACACTCCCGCCATCACCCCACCCTGCTGGGGGAGGGATTTCCCTCACCTCTCCATGTAGTCTTACATTAATTATGAGTCAGGAAAGAGGTCACAGCCGCGCGTGTCATCGAGCCAGACACCAGACGTGTCACTTTGTGTTCATAAGGATTAAATTAATTTCCAAAAGTATAGGGTGGGTTTGATATGTTTCCTCTTTTAAAGTGTGGTTTGTTTTTGATTCAGTTCAGCAGTGGAAGAAGTACTCAGATCCTTTACTTAAGTAAACTACAAATGCTATGGTCCTAAAATACTCCATTACAAGTAAAAGTCCTGATTTCAAAATGTTCCCTTCTTAAAAGTACAGAAGTTTGAGCACTCGTTTTGCAGAATGGCTATTTTCACAGTATTCATATTATTATGTGTATCATATTACCCTGTTTTTATATATGTAAGAGCATTTTAGTGTTGTAGTTTGTAATTTTGGACCAAAGTTAGATGGTTGAAATACTGTAGATTAGCAATAATACAGCATTGTACAATATTAGCATATACAGTATGTGTTGTATTTGTAATAAATGTAGTTGAGTAATAAGTACAATGTTTGCCTCTGAAATATAGTGGAGTAAAGGTATAAAATAGAATAAAATGGAAATACTGACGTAGGCCTACATTGTCAAAAAAGCAGTACAATACTTGAGTAAATGCAGTTAATTCCCACCACTGGAGTTCTGCTGACTGATTCAGACAGGAACATCTAATTTGTTTTAATGTGTCATTAAATTGCTGCACATGCACGCTCATGTCACAGAGGTTTGCCCCGGGGCCTGATGTGCTCCCTGTCATCTATACACCGCCTTATTCTGTTTTGCTTTGGTTGCATATTTTCAGGATTGATAATGATGATGGATTCATAAACAAACATTACCCCCCTTCCCCAACTAGTTCAATTTGTTAGAGAATTGAAAGCCAAATCCAGATTATGTCCACATTATCTAAAAGTTGACCAAAGACTCACGAGATAACCCATGGTGAAGTGTGAGTGATTATTTGCCTTTCTGGGAAATCAGCCCCTCCAGTGACAAGCCAAGAAGTTGCAACCCGTTTGATGTCTGACTCATTGTTTTTCATGTTGAAATAAAAGATGGCTCGGTCCCTTCGCTCCATCAGAGTGTGAGATAGGTCAGACCTCTCCCATTGAAGCCAACTATGGGAAGGGAAGAGTCATACTTTTCTTGTCCTTTTATGCACTTTCGTAGTTGTATTCTGAAGAAATATGTCACTGATAGGAGGAAGACATTAGTTTGGGAAGCTGAATTTAGCTATAGCGACCACATGGTTTCATTATCAATCCATGTGTTTATAAGTCAAGTAAATCAGGTCAGATGCATTCAAGGACACCACAAGTCTGATGTTGATTTAATGCAATTGTTTTCACACCTTCATTCTCTGCCGTGCTGTAATCCTGAAAATACCAATCATTATTTTCCTCCTGCAACTTCCTGTTGTGGTGTGACTTGGGTAACCAAGGTGAGAACCATAGACTGTTTGCGCAAAGTGGACCTAGTCACTGTAACACTAACCATTAGTTTGTTGACTACTGTTTTGAAACCCTGGCATTTTATCCGTCACCAGCTTAGTTTATTGCAACTTGGGATGGTGGAGCAACCTAACACTGAACATGACGTTTTTACTCGACAACAATTGTTACAATAACTTTTGTAAACAGACAAAAAAACACAGACAACATTCATACTTGGAAAACACTGTGTTACCGTCAAGTCAAACCCAAGGTCGCCCGGCCCTAAAGTATACCCTAATTTGTATTTTTTAATCTAAATGCAACAATAATTAGCTAAATGAACTTCACGCTTTGCTTGAGAAAACTGACAACTAGGGATTGAGACTATAAACTTGTCGGGACAACATTGTATTGAGTAAGAAAATCGAGAGAAGAAGGGGTTATTTTCTCATAGACTTCTATAAAACCAAACTTATTTTTGCAACCTATAGGTGTCCTTCACTTTAGGCCTTAATATAAGTTGAATGGCTAGGTTATATATTAGTTATCCCTTTTATAGTTGTCAAGAAAAAGGAAAATTACATTTAGATGCCATTTCTTCTTCTTGCGAGCTGTTAACTTATTTATTTGTGCTATTGCAAAGTTAGGCTATTGCTATTTGGAGCTAGCATCAGTGTCCATTCAAGGATCTGCCGTTTCTGATCTTTCCGTTGGCATTAGCATTATTTAGCACCGGAGGTTGCCTCTTAGTTTGAACACAAAGCAGAAACCATAGCTGGATTTGGATGGTATGGGACATGATAAGGGCCGTGTGTTAACCACTAACACCCCCTCTTCAACTCAGCTAATCCACCAACCACACAAACAGCCCCCTGCCCCTCTCTGGCACGGCATTGTGTTTTAAAAAACAGACCGCAAATTCCCGTAAGCCATTATTCCATCCAGTGGATGGTGAAATGAGTGGAAACTGAGCGGTAGGGGCTGCTTATTGTTTACACTGTGTACTTTATTGCAGTTTTCCCACCGACTTTACCATGGTTTCAGGAAGAGGGGATGACGATGGTAGAGGTCAAAAGACATCTCACCCGGAGCTAAATGAAAGGGTGACAGAAAGGCTGAGAGATAGTTTCAGAGAATGGGAAAAAGAGCAGTGGAGAAATGAGGCTTTGATTAGGAAGTGTTTTGTGCCTACATTCCTTCATTAAGGATCATTTATGTATCTATATTGATTTTATATGCAAATATGTGTATATATAATAGTATGTATCAAGCAGATCATCACAGTTGAAGCTTATTTGGATTGAAAAAAAAACATGAAAGTAAACATTTTCCCTTAATTGTCCCTTCAATGGCAGTCCTGAAGCTTTTGATTGTGTCACCATATTGTTCTGCAGCAGGTGGATTTACCTTGTGTTAAGATTGTTTGACAACTATAGTTTCCATTCATCACAAACAAACTTTCAAAAAGAACTTGCAGGTCAACATTGACAAGCTGTCCTTAAAATACCCAAACAATTAGATAACTTATCTATCCAACAATTAAATGACAAATGAGCACCTCCATTTGCTGCGAAACATCTTGAGATTGTGGAAAGCTGTGAATGTTTTGACAACTTTTGTTTCCAAGGACAAAATAGTTCCTAGTGTGTGTTATTGCTTGTGTCAGAAAGGACAAGCATTCCCTTACATATGGGAGGATAATAGAGAAGAGAGCCAGATCTCTGTCTTTAGATATTGGATGTTTGTATTGATTGGCAGTTTTGCTCAATACAAATGGTGGTTAGAATGTTTTGAAAGTGTCTCTCAAGATAACTCAACTGTGGCTATGACACGGTTCTGTGTTTACTTTTCTTCTTTTCTCTTCGCTGATGTCTCCTTTGTTTTTCAAACTGTCCATCTCTTCTGTGTTTTGTTTTTCACAATCTATGTTTTTGTGCTGGATCTAATGGCCTAAAATAGCAAGGAACAGGCCAGAAATTGAGACTGTGATGGATGACGGTGCTGGCTAACAGAAACCGACAGCGTTACAAATGTTGATAAAAACAAGGGGAGATGGAGAGCGACAGGAAAGAGCAGGAGACTAAGGAGAGGCTGACAGTTTTCCCTTTCTCTCTCGCTCTCTCCCAGTCCACTGGTATCGCTGATTGTGAGCATGCAGTCTGGCCCTCTCGCACATGTCAGCCGAGGCATTGCAGATTAATGAATGACCTCCAGAGCTGTTGACTTTACCCTGAGCAGCTAGAGATGTGCAGACACTCTGACAACAACTCATTTATAACCATATAAAAAAACACCCCAAAGGCCTTGGCTCTGTGTTGTTGCAAGCTGGATGTGCTGGATGTGCTTCCTGGCTGTTTGGTGGAAAGAGGAAATGTAGCAACAGTTCACCAGATCATGAAAAAAAGCCTTGTTGCCAGGTCCTGTTAATGGTTTTTGTTTCTGCATCTTTGTGTGTGTGTGTGCTGCAGCGTTGTGAGTCAGGGTACTGACGTAGGCTCTGGTGGTGAGTTGGGTGTTTGGGAATGTAAAGTGTAGTGGGAACGAAGCAGAAGCTGCAGCGGTGGAAAAGGAAAGCCTACGGGCCCTCACCCCGCTGCCCTCCTCTCCTGCAGTTTACCCTCCTCTCCTGCAGTTTACCCACACCCACTGAAAGAGTTTATTCCAAAATTATACAAGAATATTTTGCTCAGCTTTACAAACTCCAGCTGGATTTCAATCTGACATAGATCTACAGATAGGGCTGGATGATGTGTCCAAACATTTATATTCAAATTTACATTGATAGATGACTATAATAAGCATAATTAAATGTACTATTAATAACTCTCGATTTACAGTTTTACGAGTAATTTCCTTTGGACAGAACTCGAAATAAATCATAAGATAAGTCATGGTTCATAATATCTAATATCTCATCATTTAAAGTGGATTATGTACGACACTTCTTGGTCTTTGGACTACGCACTTTATTCCTTCACCAAAGTTCCAGGTTAACCTTATGCTAACTTGAATAAGTATTAACTAATTGTATTATGCAGCTCTTCTACTATCCAACAGGTTTCAGACTGTATGTATTACATTCTCAAAACAGTCTATTCACCGTTTTAGAGCAACGGTAGTTAGAGAGGATTGACTGATTAAACTAGTCCGTGAGATGAGGAGGAAAACTGATTTAAATATAACTCTTTTGGAGAAAAAAATCACTCTTTAAGAACAACATCATTAGCTTAACCTTCACCTTTTATCAGATATCTGTGCTCTGCTGACAGTCACTGTTTACGTTCTTGGTCTTGGTCTGAAATACAGAGTGATGCTGCTTTTAGTTCAGCCTCAGGAAGTTTGAGAATGTGCTACTTGGTAACATAAAGAAAAATAAAACTCATCTTTATAAACTAGTTTAAAATAGAAATGTTTACTAATATGTTCACATTATCCACAGTATTAATTGTTAATTGTGAAAAAGGCATACGATATGTTTATAGTGTTCCTATTTCTGATGTATCTGTATCTTACATCTTATGTAAAGCCCATTTTTTAAAACTTCTTAACAACAGTTATATTTGGATTGAATTATAATCTAGGCAGGAGATTGAAACTAACAAACAATTAACCCAACCCAAAGGTACAGTAGATGATTGCACCATTATCTGTATCTGGAGGACCATCACATATTTTCCTGGAGAGAACATGGGGCACGTCTCTGTTGGAGGTCGAGCAGAGCTCTGAGAGCTGATAGTGTATCTACAGCTGTGCTGCTGCGCTCAGTTATCAGCGCAGCTCGGAGGTCCTTAAGGGCACAAGGTGACTGCCTGTCTGAGAAACCTTGCTGGTCCTTTTAGATAACCTTTTTATCTGCATCCAGCTCAAAATAGCTACATCAAAGCTGCACAGATGGGAGGATGAATGGATGTACAATGTGATGTAATGGGAAGTTGGTCATTTTGTTAAATGATCTGTGCAGAAAATGTTAATGTTCTTTCTCTCCTTTTTACCAAGAGACCTGTGAAAAGATAACTATGGATGGAAGGCAAATAGATGAGATCTTTCCCTGGTTGCAAGTAGTCGTCATGAGGGAGAAAAAATTATCAGCAAGGAAGGGGAAGACGTTGATATCTTTATTCTTTATCTTTGAACCCAGATGTAGTATTCCTAGATAAACAGTCTGATTTATTAACCTTAATGTAATGTGTTAATGATTAGAAATCAGTGACACCACGGTTGTATAATTTACCTTGCAAGCTCTGGATCTCGAAAAAGACGTTTTAAATACAACGCTGTATCTGAAGTCTTCATTGTAGCTCCCTCATCTTTAAAATGTCATCATGTTTGTTCTCACTCAATAACTCTGGACCTTCCAAGGTTAGGATCCTTATGGCGTTGTTTATTTTCTTTATAATAGGGCGCTTAAACACAAAATAGACTTCAAGCCTCCGCTTTGCCAAAATATGTTTAAAAAAAACGTTGATCTCAGTCGTGTAAACAATTATGCCGGATTTTCTCAGAACTGCATTTCTGATGTCTGGAAAAGCTTGAGTAAATTCCCATGTGTGAGAACACTAGACAAATTAATTGACCAGAACACTGCGGGTATGTCATTCACTTGTATGTGTTTGTGTTGAAGACTTTTGTTCACACAGAAACCTTGAACGGCCCAACACTCACAAAGTCAGCAGAAAACATGCATTCTTTACATGCAGGAATAATGCAAACTATTTCTGGATGTTTATTTGTCTTGGCGGGCTGTGCTTTGTCTGTCTGCTGCTTTTTAAGACGGGGTCAAAGGGTCATTTCCCTTGAGAGGAGAACTAATGGTCCGACAATCCAGTGTGGTGCTGCTGCACACATGTTAAACTGACCCCCAAAACATGCACCATCTACCAACACCACCTCACCATGGATTTCTGCAGGCCCAAAACCCCCCCCCCCCCCCCATGCTTGCCCCCGTCCCAACCCCACACCCCTCAACTCTCCGAAAAAACATCTGCCGGAGCCTGAGAAAGAAGTAACCCACTGACAGAAACAGACCAGACTCCAAATACCACCAGTTCAGATTTAGAATCAAAAGACTAATTTATTTTTAGCGTCTGCATAGAACCAAGTCATAATGCAACATGATGCAAGGCCAACGAGACCTCACCAAAAATACCAGTATATACATTTGACAAGTACATAAATATACTACATTTCATACACATTCGGTATCAGCCTGGTTTCATGGAAAAGTAGATCCCCAAAAAAATCCCAAACACAAGTGCCAGGCCATGCGCTCACACAAACATCCACTCCAAGCAATCACAAAGCAGACAATGTCACAATGCAACTCCCATCCTGCAGACCAGCCTTTGATCGACACCACACTACTTGCCCTGGACCCAGCAGCCCAGTGTTTCACAGACAGATTACTGTTGGTATCCACATTTTTCAACTTGAAATCCCAGATCCAACACCACAAAAAGAAGCGCATCCTATGGGCCTTGCCCTCAGCCAAGTCATTAACACCACTGCTACAAATTACTGCATGGAAATAAGAAACCAAATAACAACTTTAGTTTCAATTCACAACATTTACCACATGTTCAAAACTGCAACCCTTTGAGTTTCCAAACTTTCGAAGGTACCGTTTGGGCCGTCTGAAACATAGTAATGGTGGTGGTTACAACTGATAACATCCATTTAAAGGCTGATAACATTTATGTTTGCAAAAAATGTACTTTGTACATGGGCCCCTTGGAGATTTGGGGCCCCTGCGCAGCTGCACCATTTGCACCTTTGATATTTATGCCAATGACTTTCAGCCAGGAAACTGCTGCTCGCTGTTAAACGGATCGTTAACGTCGACTTATTTTAACTTGGGAATGTGACTTCAATTATAACCCATGATCTTTTTCTAACCATTTACAATTCGTTTGGTTGCCTTTTTCTTTGTTTTGATTTAATTAATTCATTATTTACTTTGAAACAGAGTCTACAATTCAGGTGAATGTGTGTTATAGACAAACGTTCGATGTGCAGAGGTATTTTCCCAGCATGTGACCCTGCCATAGTGGCTTTCTGAAATGAATAGTGTATGTTTGTGAATGAATTACTGTGTGAATGGCAATCAGTCACAGCTGGGCTAACAGCCTCTCACTGACAGTGGGCTCTGTGGCCTGTGTGACGCGCGATGCTCCACAAAAAGAAAAGCTCGATAGAGATCTGCAGAGTTAGTAAAGGCTGCCATGGTGATCGCTGAACCAGCAACAACAATAAGACAGGCCGGCCATCAGACACGGCCATCCTAAAGCTCCCTGGCTCCAGAGAATCGCTGGTGAAAATAAAGGCTAAAAACACACACTTCACATCTCATTACACAGGGCCACTGTGACAGATGACAGAGGGCCAAACACAGGTCCACTCCACCAAGTAAAGCCATCAAAATACATGTAAATGTGTGGGAAAAAAGTTTATATGGCTAATACAAATGTTCACTGTAGAACTTTTATTTGTAACAGAACGGTATATTTATTTTACAATATCATGTAAAGCATAATGTTGTTACTATAGTGATAGCTATGATACCTCATATCAATCATGTTGATGCTACACTTAATGGTGGGTTGATAGGGAGATTTGTGTCAGAACAACTGTATTTGAAATGTTAATCTTAGATGGGCATGGGCGGGTTGAAAAAAACATTTGTACCATCTCTTAGGCAGATTGCATTATGGCATATAGTTGATTTAAATTAAAGATGGGGTATGTAAGTTTGAGAAACCGGCTCGAGATACACTTTTTGTTCAAGGTGCTTTACAAAAATGAAAGACATTCAGAAAAAGGCATTTAAAAACAGTCATTAAAAAGCAAAGATAACAAATAAACATTAAAAGAAAAAAATACATGAATAAAAAGTTACAGTGCAGTTTAAGATATGAATAGTTCACACAGAAGTTTGACTTTACTGATGCCTTTCTCTGAACATGAGCTGTGTACGCTTCATGGCACATACGTCCCGAGCAGCATACACAGAGAAAACCAGCCAGGACAAAGTCCCCAGACACTGATTCCCTGGGGTTACTAGCCCCAAATATTCATTAACCAAAAACGAAACACAACCGCTCAGTTTCAATTAAAAGCAGCGGCAAAAAGATAAGTCTTCAGCCTGGATTTAAAAGTAGTAAGAGTTGCAGCGGACCTGCAGGTTTCTGGGAGTTTGTTCCAGATATCTGGAGCATAATAACTGAACGCTGCTTTACCATGTTTAGTTCTGACTCTGGGGACAGAAAGCTGACCAGTCCCTGAAGACCTGAGAGATCTGGATGGTTCATCATTTAGCAGGAGATCACAGTGGCGAGCCTTCAGGGCCCTCTCTGAGGGCCTAAGATATTCTGAAAAATAATATTTGAAAACATTAAAAAATATATATATTTCAATATTTTTTTTGTTATATTTTTCATTAGTTTTACCAAAATAACTTGATTTAATTGTATTTAAAATAAAATGTCCAAAGAAATAAATCCTTCGAATCTGCCTGTTCAGTTTCTGTTGGAATGTGAAGGGTTAAATGAAAGAAGCTCCTTTAGCTTCTTGGTCCCTCTGTACATTCACAGAGGGCCCGCTATAGTAACTGAGTAATGTCAAATGACAGTACAATTGACCAATCATATCTTCCCTCTAAATGGGTGGGCTATATTTTCGCGGACTTTATGACAAGTTCTCCCCGCTGTGAAGTCTATGCAAGTGGTGGTGCAGTGATGCGTCCTAAAACCCGGAAGTAAGTTGCGCTCGGATTCCCTCTACAGAAAGCAATGGGATTTCTCCATAGGATTTTGGAAAATAGCTCGAAATAAGGTCTGTGGAAAACGAACCTGTTAGATAAATGCACGTTTTGTTCAGCCAGATAATATCCACATGTCTACCCTACTTTTATAATTTTCGAATCATAAATCTAATCGATAGATTTATGATGGATAGATTTATGATTAGCATACGTTTGTTCATGATGGCTCACTTCAGTGATAGTGATGACATCGTTGCGAAATTATTAACCGAGTCATTTTCGAGATTGAGTTACAATGATAAACTGGAGTGGCAAAGGATCAG
>CALSBZ010046868.1:146969-163762 GCA_943591055.1 Gobionotothen gibberifrons | reverse complement strand
CACACACACACACACACACACACACACACACACACACACACACACACCAGTCCTTGGCCTGTAGTACTGCGGTCCACATGTGTTTATAAGTCTAAAATGATGGCCCAGCACCTTGCTGCAGACTCACCTCCCACCCAGCCAAACAGGCATAACACATCTGTCCTCCTGCCCTTGTCAGTGCAGTGGCAGCTTCATTGGGGCAAAGCATCCGGAGGGGTCCAACAGCAGCATGCTTCAACAGTGGACGAGAAAGGGCAGCTGTGATGGCCATGGTTTGTTTATTGACGGAGTGTGAAATGAACTAGGGAGATGTGAGAGGGTGGTAGAGGTCGATGGAGGGTTACATGGAGGGAATGTGGAGTGAAAATATACGAAGAGGGCAGCAAACAGTGGTGCCAACAATGGTGTGTCAGATCCAGGTCTGGCTAAGGTTTATGGGCCGTTTGTATAAACATTGAGGAATTGTCTGCCTTCTGAGATCATCCTTTCCAACAGTTAGGCCTTTGGGTCGGACCACCAAAAGCCAAATATCTCCACAACATCTTTCCAGCAGAAGTAAAGGGTAACTTTAGTATTTTTGACCTACAGTAGACCCTATTTTGCCCTGTTTTTGTTTATTGTTGACTTATGGTGACATAGAATTGTGCTGCAGATGGCAAACGCTAAATAGCTACAATAGGCAATAGAGCATCGTCAATGTACACTTGCCGAAAAGTGCTTGCTATATCACATTAAGAATGTACTCTGCAGAGAAATGTTACATTTGTTTTACCTTTTGCGTATCTGTTTGTTATTGGGTCCAACCAAGTCTTACTTAATGAGACGTCTTCTGCAAACTCATGTAGTTTAAAGCAGCTTAATATTCAGACATGACACTAAGCTTATTGTCTGTATTCAAACATAACAAACTTAACACTCCTCTCTCCAAATCTCACTATCGGCAACAAGTCACATGAAACAAAAACAAACATAGGGAAGTAAAGAAGAATGTATTAATCTGTTTTTGTCTCCATGATGTAGTTAGTTAGGCACTTAAAATAACAAACTAAAGCATGTCAGTTGCAAAATCAAGCACTTGCAGTTGAAAGCATTAAATGCTATTGCCCAATGTGATTAAGTTGCAACCTGTTTAGCAACTGCCTTCTGCAACGTCCTTGCTCAATAATGGACCAATTCCAAATTATGTTGTTCCCATTAGTAAGTTAGATGGACAAACATGGAAAAATACCACAGTTACCCTTAAAAGTAGATCCAACAGATGCACAGACTCATGCTGCACACACAACTGCTATAACCTTTGTTTTGCTTTGGACTTCTGCCTTGTTCTCCCTGGAGTCTAAAGGAAAACAATCAAAGCACTAACACAGGAAAGTGAACACATGTCTCCAACACATCCATCATCTTTACAAGCCATTACAGATGCCTAAAAACTAATCTGATGCCTAAACATTTCTCAAACATAATGCATGTTCAAGATAATATCCTTAAAATATTTTCAAGAGCTGGAAAAGGAGATGGGCATCTTATCTTGTGGACTTAGGTATGTGTTTGGCTCCGGCACATACGCTACTCTGTGACATTCACCAGCACATTATGGTCCTCATCACCAGGACAACGTTTAATCAAGATGGATCGAGCAAAAACATATCTAGACATGTTCCCAAAGAGTTCAGGGCTGGTTAGACTTTATGTTTTCTCTGCAGCTCTCACCCCGATGGGTTGTTTTCTATGGATGCAGACCAAAAGATAAAGACGTGACCTATCAGTGGACTGCCAGCTCTACGAGACCGTCACCACGAAGGCACTCGCTCGCTTTGGCATTCTTGCTGCCTTGGACAATTTCAGTTTAAATATAGCCATAGAGGGTTGGAAGAGAAAAGTATTGTTGAAAATGATAATCAAGAAAATCACAGCCTGCGGAGGTTGATTTCCTCACAGTGAGCTTGTGTAAATGGATATGTATTATTTAAGAATGGCACAGTTGTTGTTACAATGCACTTTGAGAACAATCTTGCCTCGTGAATATATGACATTAGTCGTTAAAGAGGCACTATTGTGATTTTTTTGGGGGTTCCCTTTCATGTAGTGTGTTGTGTTTTAAGCATGTGAATGGTCTGCAAAGCCTAACATCCCTGTGTTCCCTCCAGCGGGAGTTTCTCTCCCACACACTCCCCCCCCTGCCTGAACCGCCTTCACTGGACTCTGTTGTTCACTTCCGCAACATAGTGACATCACTTCTATGGGCTAGCGCTCCAGCACATTGTACTGATAGGCTAAGGGGCGAGACATCTCTAATCAGTTGACCAATCAGAGCAGACTGGGCTCTGGTTCAGACAGAGGGGGAAAAGAGGTGCTGCAGCACAAGCTTATTTAAACAGTAGAGGCACTACATATTAATATGAAACCTGAGAATCAGCATAAAAGGACTCCATTAAGAAATCTGGCAGTTGAAAATCAAACTGTACAGCACGTTTCACCTCGTAGCATCTTGTGATTTACGGGATTCAAGGCCTCGAAAACCAGTGACCGTTGAGTCGTGATGTAATATTTCAAACAGCCCGTATCCCCTCTGTGTGGAGGTAAAAGGGGGTTGGGCATGATCGCTGGTTAACCGTGGATTCAAACAGTGGACTGGTTGTGTGCTGTATCTATGGCACATGTGTGTACGCAGCCGTGAGTCCTGGGTGTGAAAGCAGCGTGTGTATGGGCGTCGGTAACTTAATGACTCCACTTACTGGCCTAATTCACACTCAGTTTCTTGTGCATATTTGAAAAAAAACATCATGCGGAGGAAACCCCATCGACAGAGAATCAGTTGTGTCAGTCAGATTGAAGGTGAATGCTTTTTTTTAGGGTTTGATGCTTCCTCTGAGTCAAAATAAAGTTCTGTCTATCCTTTCATCCCGCAGACACCATTTGGCATGTTTTCACAGCGGCAATTTGAAAGCAACACCTGAATATTTTCCAACCCTACTTTGCTCTTGAGCTACATGAAGTGAATTAGGTCCTAAAATGGTCAATGTAAGTAGAGGAGTGGTTTGGCCAGAGAGTCCCAAACGAGGGGGTTGAAGGGTGGGGAGAGAGAGAGACTAAATCAGGACATGGCAGAGCAGCACACAACTTTCCACTCCTGTGTTTTTATTCGAGCTCTTTGCGTCTCACAGGAAATGCCCTCCACTTTTTCCACGAAAACCTGTTCTTCTTCTATGGTAAAAGGTAAAAACTATTAATAAAAACAACAGAAGCATCTGTTAGGGGATGACTTGAGCAACATTTTTCCATGAAAAATAATTTATAAAAAGGGGATGCTAGCTAAGTTTCCAATAAATGATTATCCTAGATAGTTCAATTATTTGAATTCCGCATTTACTCCTGAGGATAACTATTGTATAGGACCATGTGCTCACACTTTTGTGCCATTGTTTTGCCATGAAACAACTTGTACCCATGATTCAGATCCTGTGCTCCACAAACCACAGCCCAGCCAGGCGTCTGATATTAGATGTGGTGAGTTCACACGCACAGCAGCACAATACACGGAAACCCAAGTCTCCTGAGTCCCATGATATCACCTTTGAATGTAACCATCATTGTAGCATGAATTATTAGGGACCATAAAGCACAGCACTTGCAGGCTTGGTTCCTCTTGTGTGACAGAGCAGCAGCACATAAAACATACCAGCTAGTGTCTCTTTTAGATGAGAAATGGGGCATGTATTGTCATATTCAGCACTACACAGCTTTTCCTTAAGACTTATTATCCTGCGTATGTACTTGTGAGGCTAGGAAACAATTTGTAATAAAATATTCTTTGCTGTGAAGGCCCAGGGGGAAGCGTGCTTTCGGCTGCATGACCTCCTGTGTCTCTGCCGGTGTGTTGGTTTAGCAGGGAATCCGAATAGAAACCCTAAATCCCAGTTAATCTGTCACAGCGCAGTGAGAACTGGGCACTCCATGCTATCTGGTCATCATCTCTGTGCTGCTGTCGGCCGCCCCGCTGACACACAAACATCCTGTTTACAGAGGGAGTGGGTGAAAGACAGAAAGAGAAATACCAGCGTAAATGGTCTGTAAATGAACTAGAAATGGTGTTGGAACATCTGGGGAAAAAGATGCTATGCAGGACTCACAAAGGTGCACATATTCACAAGAATTTACTGTTTGGATTTGGTGTTTGTTTACTCACTGGTTTATTAAAACTTAATTTCTTTCCTTGCAGAAAATGCAGAGTGTAGACGGAGAAACATGGTGAGTCATATTAGTATGCATGCAGAAACCCGAGAGCAAACAGAGCAGCCGGCAGACTGAACATTAGCCCAATTATGACTCCACTGCACTGCTGGTAATCTCATGTGCAATCTGAGGCACAAAACACATGCACCAAATGGAGCCAACAGAAAAATACCCTCAGGATAAACTAATGTGTCCTTAATTAGCTTTAACATATTGACATGTTGGGTGCAACATGGCAACGTTTTTAAATAGAGATATAGGACAATTGGTTGCTTTGTTGAAGTTTTGCATCTTTTGAATCGACCCATGCACAGGACAGCATTGCCCCCTTGTGGAATGGTAGATACAGAGCTTGAACTGAAATCATATACCGTTGTACTTGAATTGGGCATAAAACAAAGATGCAGACAGAAGAATAAACATATAAATGACAATGTAAAACAAATAACATATCATACAAGAGGAACCACGCAGCAGGAACAGCATGTAGGACACATGTATACAGTGTATGGATGTGGGTTAGGTTGTTCCTGTTTTGAAGTTACTGCCTTACGAAAAATAAAACAAGTGTTTCAAGATAGCAACTTATTGATTATGACAGAATGTGTTTGATTTATTTATTTCTCTGTTTTTAAAATAGACATGCAAGACATTTTTTGCATTGTTTCACCGTATGGTATTGTGTTCTTGTCTCTTTGAGACCTTTGTAGTATTTCTGGTAACATTTAGTGGACAAATAAACAATTACTGTAACTTAAACAAAAAAAGAATGACCAAGATTGAAATCAACCCCAGGCTTTACTGCTCCCCCAAAAAGAAAAAAAGAAATTAAAAAGCAGATGTTGCATTTAGTTCTTAGTGCATTATGTTACTAGTTTTTGTTCTCTGTAAGTGTCTTTTAAATGCAATTCACTTACATTTGGATGTTTGTTTTTGTTACAGCCACTGATCCAGAAAAAGAAAATAGATCCAGATGCATAATATGTGTTGACTGCAGAATGACTCAATTATTTCCCCACCCTCTGATTGAACCAAAAGCATCTCACTGTTGAGTCTAATTTTGCTAATTTACTTCAAGTTTCAAGGTCTTTATTATCATATGCACAACAATTACAGCGAGTCACTCATTAAATATGCATAACAAGGAAAATCAAGCTAGTAAAAGAAAAAGGCGAATCTAAAACATAAAACAGTGCGAGTTAAACGATAGAAGCAAACAGGAAGGCAGTACATGTATATGAATAATAAGAGGTACATCTTGAGGAGGAGCAGTGAAGTTGTCCTTGTTAAAAGTATTAGTGCAAGTTTATCTTAATTTTTAGTTTGTATAATAAAAAACACGTGTCTTTGTTCTAATCTGGTTTGTTATCACGGGTGAGCTGCTGTGGTGAGGCTCAGGCTGACGACCATGTGCTCTGTGACAAAATGAAAAAGAAAGTAATGTTGTCCAGCCGAGCACTGACTATGCAAAGTCATTCTCAGGAAGTAACATGAGTCATGAGGAAGTAGCTCCTTCCTTCCAAGCTTTTATGAATAGTCTAATGTCTAATAAGGAAATCAATTCAATGGTATTTCATTGTTCCATTGAAAAACAACATTTGGTGAAATGGCTGATTATTCCTCTTCTGTCTCAAGAAGAGTATTAACATTTCATATCAGTGTTGCAGTACAGCAAAGTGGTTCATGAACTGAATAAAACCTATTATGAGGAGGCTGTGGCGCAGTGGGCTAGTGCGTTGGTGTTCGGATCAGGGGAGCACAGGTTCAAACCCCACTGCAGTCAGAATGTCGTTGTGTCCCTGGGCAAGACACTTCACCCCAAATTGCTCCTGTGGGGATTGCCCACAGTATTGAGTATGTAAGTTGCTTTGGATAAAAGCGTCTAACAAGTAACATGAAATGTCATGTAATATTCACCTATAGAAACATTTGCTTTGCACACAAAGAACAAAAGAAGTATAAAACAACCACATAAATACATCTATATCAGCACACGGTACATGGTACAGCCTACTGTGAAAACATCATATTGGAAATAAATAAAGGACATCAGGTACACGATTAAAGCAGAACTGCATAACTAAATAACATTATTACCACACATATATTCAACAACACAAACATTTTATTTTGTTGAAATGACTCAACATACTTTAACCATGAACAGTCATACAGTATAAGTGTCACACGGTGTCATGTATGGTGTCCCATGGTATCAAAATGTGTGACATATGGATGACATTTTGTGGCAGACTCTTGTGACAGTGTCGCTTCTCTGGAAATTAGTCACAGATGGATTTGTCTGGAAAGGTCACCTCTTGTTCCATCAGGTTCACACTGAACAGGGAGCTTTCCAAGTTTAAAAACTCTTCATCTTTACTGGCAATAACATTAGCACATTTCAATAATTCTTTTTAAAAATTTGCATACAGGGAGAATGATCACCAATCTTACACACACTCATATAGCAATCTTAAAGCCTCTTACGTCACCACCATCTTCCCACGCAAACACTCAAATAGTGGAACTGTGTTTGTCCTGGAACAAAAGCCTGAATCTGCTCATGGATTTAAGATAAGATAACGTAAGATAAGATAAACCTTTCTTTAATTTTTTTTCTTTTTAAGATTAAATTGCTTTTGTTTGCTTAAACTAGAGGGTAATAACTAACACCAGAGTGATGTTGGTGTGATTATGACCATCCTGGGCAAAGTTACAGAGGGGGTGCCAAATCCGGCTGCCATAACACCAACTCTGCAAGATTTCGAAAAAGCCCCCTTTGAATCACCGTAGGGAAATTCAGGTGTCAGAGCAGCAGAGGCAATAAAAGTGAAGCACAGCATAGGATGGGGAAGAGTTCACACAATGGTAATAAGAATAAAATGGAACAAATTTAATTAAATCTAAATGTATTTAAATAGAACGTTTCATAGACAACAGGTGACACAAAAGGCTTCACAAACAAAACACAAAAAACAAAACAAAATGTAACTTTGTGATAAAAAAAATACCAACACAAGTCAATAAATAAAGGACTGGCTCTTAACCCAGCTTCCCCAAATGTCTTTCTTCTTGGTGTCTATATACGCCGGGATCCGGAGTCATGGATGGTCCTGGATCGCGAGCCCTGGATCTTGAGTCGTGACTGTTGCTGTGGTCCTGGATCATAAGTCCTGGATGGATATCCTCGTGGATTCATCTTCCTATTATACACACATGCATTTCCAAACATTTGGTCTACCTATGTTGTAAATGTATTATCTTTTCAATGTACACACGGCATCTATTGCACGTCTGTCCGTCCTGGGAGAGGGATCCCTCCTCTGTTGCTCTCCCTGAGGTTTCTCCCATGTTCCCCTTTAAACTGTGGGTTTTCTCTGGAAGTGTTTCCTTGTACGATGTGAGGGTCTAAGGACAGAGGGTGTCGTATTGTCATACTGATATTCTGTACAAACTGTGAAGTCCACTGAGACAAATGTAACATTTGTGATATTGGGCTATATAAATAAACATTGATTGATTGATTGAATTCAAAGTAACACAGCCAGTAAAGGAAAAATAAATACCTTTTTGAACATTAAAGCATGTAAACATGTCACAGTAGCACCAAACACAAATATGGACCTGAAAAGGAACATAATTCATCCCATTTAAATCCCATCTGGACCTTTCCTTTTTCATCAAACAAACATCTATTTATCTGTCAGCCCAAGAGTCTGCATATTGAGGGCGAAAAAAAGCATATAAGAGTGAAAGAAAACAGGAGTAACCTCTGCACACATATTGTTACGGTCTGAATGTTTACAGTTTGTATTATCTTCAGTGTGTCAGTGTGTGTCTGCATTCCTCTCCACGTTCTGCTCTATCTTAAGCAAAGAGAGTCCACACAGCACAGGAATGTAACTATCACTGGGTCTGTGGCGTTAAGCACAGGCTGAATAATGAGGACAGCCATGAAGGAATGTGCTGTTTGTGGGTACAGAAACAGTCTTAACCCATAAGAGCCCGGACCCGTTTCTACATAATTTAGACCCAATGGACCACATACACATTTCTGACAAGTAACCCCCCCTAGTGTCAAAGGCAAGGCAAGGCAGGGCCAGTTTATTTATACAACACTTTTCAACACAAGGTCATTCAAAGTGCTTTACAAAAATAAAAGACATTAAGGAAATGGCAAAGATCTGAAAAGTTACATATATGTCACATTGGGCGTTGTAATTCTTATTAAAACGTAATTAATGAGGATGATTTTTGGTTCAAATTAGTTTTAACATTCTCTGAACTGAAACGTTTATAACATTAACAAAATATCATTGAATCAGGTAATTTAACTGAGCAGATCATAGTATTTCTAATTCATATATGTAATCTCCAGATTTTCTGAGGAATGTTAAGCTTAATGTCCCGATGACATTAATCTCACAGTAAGATTTATCTTATTTGTTTCATATCAATTTGATCAAGAAATGTTTTCAAAACTGGTTAAATGTAATAAAGGACATGTTATGTAAGCATTGTAATTCTTAAATGGCTAGAATCTTACCTTTAGCAACCAAAAACTAGCTTTTTAAATAGCTAGTTCTGTCACATGTGCTAGCCTGGCACATGGACATCTTGGACATGTTGTTATGGGAACACAAAGTCACATGACCTGGCCCATGACCCACCAGACTGTTCAGTGTGTGTCATGTAGGGACTTCATGAAATAAAATAAAGGCTAAAGCTGTATAATAAACTTTCCAGAACATTTAAATGCCATGTGACATCTGTGTCACCTTCCGGTCCAAAATACAATAACCTTAACAGTCAATATGTGGGCTGGATTCATACATGTTGCTATATAGCATTTTGGTGTAACGATTATAAAAAAAAAGACTGCAATCATTTTTGAATAATGATTCACTCTTAGAATGACCGATTGTACTCAATTCTACTTAATTTAATGTGTTTGTTGCTATAGGCTCATGCCAATAAAGTATATTGAATTGAATTGAAGAGAACTGCCATCAGCCACTGGGCAGAATCTCTGCTTATCATCACTGGGAGAACAGGTACCACAGCAGGCTATCATGGGTCAGCATTCATTTCTCAGTTTCCCATGATGCACTGCTACATCTTCCCTTTTAAGAGAACTTAGTCTATAGTGCACAGTTACATTTAATCAAGACTGGATTCGGAAAAAGATTGGTATCCATAGCCAGCAATACTGAAAAAGGCATATATTGAAAAACCATATGGTGGAAAAGCATTCCTTTAATATGACGTAAATGCAAGTTTTCCCTTAAAGGGGACCTATCATGCAAAATGGACTTTGTGATGTCTTTTATACATAAATATGTGTCCCCGGTGCGTCGGGGAACTCACGCAGCGTCAGCAAATAAAACCCTCTCTCTTTTCCTCCGTACCCAAATCTTTTAAAAACTGGGGTACAACGAGCGGATACAGATTTGCTGCCGATCTGACGTCAAATCGGCAGCGGACCCACAGAAAGTTGCTATCAGAAACAATGCCTGATGTGTTTTGGACGTAATCTCGTCTTTGTTTACATTAGCAAGCCTCGCTAACACTCAGAGCTAACCTGTACTATGTGTTTAAAAAGCAGGAAATAAAAAAAGGAACTCACCTTCTGATCGGGGAACTCAGCATTTGAGCTCCATACTTTTATCTTCGAGGTCAATCCTTTAATTTACAGCCAATATAGACAAGATATAAATGCACTCAATTTTCTGAATGACTGATGAGAAGCATAAGACATAGCTAGCTGTTTATCAAGCTATTTTCCCCTTTTTTGTAAGTATATTGTCATTTTTAAACATGTGATTTAAACATTTCCTCTGTATAATTTGTCTCAATACTTCTCATTATCGCTTCCATATTTGTAACCATTCATTCTTAATTTTTTCGTCAGCTTCCTGCAATTGTTGAATAGGTAAAATAATAGAAAACATTTATTGTAATTTATTCTCTTTTTTAAATCGGAAATTGTAAATCTTTCTGCCCAAGCCTGTCCCTTGTACAGTCCACTTTTGTAATAGCAATAATGGGTATAATGGTAAGCTTGATATTTGTACCACATTTGTAAAACTAAATGACAAGAAAAACGACAAGTAAATCATGAAAACACATAAAAAACCACCCACAAAGCTCTGCAAAAACATCCAATTGCTCTTCACACAAAACAAACACCCAGCGTTAAAGACCCTGAAGAAACAGGGGACACAGCAGAGTGTTCTTGTTGTAAAACCACAATAAAACCCTTTCACTGAGGGTCAATAAAGAGCCATTTAACCCTCATCTCACACACAGATAAACGAAAGAAGCAGTTATGTGGGTCATATATTGACTTCTAAAGTCAATTTTTGTTCCACTACGTTGACAAAGGTCAGCAACTTTTTGTCATCCTGACCGTTACACATCAGGACGATTGTGTGGCTCTGAATTGACTTCCAGTAGTTTAACGTCTATTGTTCCCGGCAGAACATCCTGTTCATCCTTTAGTGTTCAAATCTTTATTGTTGAATACCCCAAATGTCAAAACATTCTTTAAATTCATTGCTTTGAGGAATGAGAGAAAACCAGCTCAGGTACAAACATTCTCATACAAATGTCTAAAACTAGAACAAATTCAACACAGTTAGAAAACCCAGAGCATGCATTCACACTCTCCCTCAAACACATGTGCTTTGTTCAGTTTTCTGTGTGTATTTCAGCCCTTTGTTGAACACAAACATGTTATTTTCTCTGCAGTACCTTTTGACTGAGGTGATGTTGACAGCTGGAGAGTTTGAACGTATGGAATAACATTTTGCTTTAGGAGAGTCCTAAGCCCATTCTAGGGATGTTTTATAATTGTGACACACATTCAACCCAATAATATACATAGACACAAGAGTAAGCATACTACAGCCCCTAGTTTTGCTGCTATATAGGCTTAGACTGTCGGGGGACAACTGAATTCTTCCTTCTCTCTGTCTGTACCTGTGTACTCTCATGTTCCGAATAACCCAGCTTCCCCCAAATTTCTTTTTGGTGTCTATATACGCCGGGATCCTGAGTCGAGGCTGAACCTGTCTCTGCGGTCCTGCCTGACTCTCATCATACTACTTCCCTGATGGCTCGCACAGGATTGTTGACATCCTCATGGATTCATCTTCTTATTATAGACACATGCATTTCCAAACATTTGGTTCGATTCGATTTACACACGGCATCTATTGCACGTCTGTCCGTCCTGGGAGAGGGATCCCTCCTCTGTTGCTCTCCCTGAGGTTTCTCCCATGTTCCCCTTTAAACTGTGGGGTTTTTCCTTTTTTGGAAGTTTTTCCTTGTACGATGTGAGGGTCTAAGGACAGAGGGTGTCGTATTTTCATACTGATATTCTGTACAAACTGTGAAGTATATTGGGCTATATAAATAAACATTGATTGATTGAGTGATTGATTGATTGATACATAATCATACAGTAACCTAATTAGAAATGCGTGGGTGTTGAAAATTATGTGAAGTTATTTTATAAAGCACACAAAGTCCTTTTTTTATTTGAGGCTTTAGAAATTCCATAGTGACCCACTGTATTGTTACTTAAATGTCTAGAGAAACACTTGAAATAAAACACATCAAGTTGAATTAGAAGCGGACTACATCTACTGTATATAGTTCAATAACATTGACTTAAAGTGAAAGAATGCTACATCTACTTGAATATTTCAACGCTTTTCACGTCAGGCTTGGAACTATGATCCATATTGGGAAAAAAACACGGCTACTGTATCTGTATATTATATGTTATAGTTTGGATTCCTAAAGCTTTTAGCCTACCATCCCATCATTCAAGGGTGGTTTTGAATGACGGACACTATAATTTACATTTTTTTACTGTGTTCAATCTGAATTTACTTTAAAATAAAAGCATCTATATTGATTCTGACACTTCTACATCCAACTCACAGATGTAACCTTGCTTTGAGAAAAAAGATTATTAATGTACCCCTTTTAGAAGGGAAGATACGGTCATTTGTTCTGGGAATGTCATTTTCGAGCCTGAGACCTGAAAAACAGGCTCAGGGCTAGTCTCTAGACTAGTAGAACTTGTTTATAAAAAATTATGTCTCTATGCAAAAGTTAAGTATCCTTTCCATGAGTATACCTTTCTTTCTTTGTTTTCAATAAATAAATAAATATTAACATATGAATTAAAAAAAAACATAGGAGTATCATTTAACTTTGGCAATTGTCATAAAAAATATATACACCAGAAATAAATATCAATGGGTCAATATGTGTAGTTTGTTTACACTGGGTCCCCTGTTACACATCTTCATATCAGTTAAAGACTTTGGGTGTTACACAAGCAAGACCTCTTTTAATGTGTTATTTATTTGTGTTTGTTTACATTGTCTTTTCTTTTGACTAATATGACTTTTACACACGAAGAGCGAGACTGATATCAAGCTTAGTTGGTGGCATCAGTACATAAGGCAAATTAACTGAATGATCATCATATGATATACTTTGTTGTGGTTCAATAATGTCACGTGCTGACACCATACATTAACTCTGCCTCATCCATCTTGAGAAACTGTAAGCACTCAGTCAGTGGCTGAGAAAACAGACCAATATCTTTATCTGCTTTTACCATATCCTGCCTGTTCAACATATGGGGCGAAATGTATCTTTACAATCGTATTTTCTCAACAGTAAAACATGATAATAAAAAAACAAGACCTACATTGGGGACAAAACAAGGCCACACAACCAAAACAAACAGAAAAAGACAAAAAATGTAGTATAAAAGTGTATTATTTTCAAACATATATCCAGTAAAATAGAAAATAGCCATCATTAACATACATTAAACATGCTTTATTTGTATGTACTTGAGCTTTTAAAAATATTGCAATAAAAGCAGAAATTAGGACTTACTGAAAGTTGCCTAACTGTTAGACAAAACATAACAAAAACAGAGGTGAACATTTTTATTATTGATACATTAATATTTCCAAAGCTGTAGCAAAAGGGGCAATATTTACAGCCAATCAAATAAAAAATGGCCATCAGTAACATTCATGTATTTAGTTGTATGTGCTTTTAGTAGATTGCTTCTAAAAGCATTGCAATAAGAGCAGAATTGATACCGAAAGTTGGAGCGATATTTTTTGTAACTAAAGGAGATTTTTTTTCAAATGCCAGCTGTCAAGATATTCAAAAATAGCCGATTTACGTGGAAATAGTGGATATAAGTGTGCACCTAACTAAGTGTAGCACAGTCGCTGTTGCGGCAATAAACGGAGCAGTAGAGGAGCTACAACATCCGGGCAATACTCAGCTTACACAGAAACGGAATGGCGGAGGTAAGTGAGCGAAAACGAGGAATGTAACGAGTCAAATTAGAGAATAAATAGAGCGAATTTAACACTTTTGTCACGTCGTGGGGCACAAAAGAGTGTTACGGTGTCAGCGGCTGGAAAACCCCGGTTCAAAGAGGGGCTACGGGGGTGTTTTAAGTGAAAAAGCGGGGGGAGAAATGGAGAAGCTCTCCAGCGAATCGCCTCTCTCCGCGTTCTTAGCTTTAAAGAGCCATTCCCTCCTCCGCCTTGATAGTAAATCCGCAGAAAACAAAAGGCAGGGGTCTAACACGGTGGTGCTGAACTGTTTCAGGTGCGAAGTGAGACGAAGTGAGTAGAAAAAGTTGGGAGGGATGTCACGACTTGTCGGCGGTAAACTCCAAAACGTCCTTTTCGGAAATATTGAGAAACTAGTTCCTTCTCGTGTAGCCGGGGAGGAAGAGACGTTCAGCACCAAGTCACAGGAAAGCGCCCCTGGTCAGGCACCCAATGCTACAGACACACCTTATATTTATATTTTACACTGGACTTTGTATTCTAATTTACCAACAAGTGGTGTGTGAAGAAGTTTAATGTAATTCAATGAGTGGTGGCACGCTGTTTGAACTACGGTGGGCTACATCCTCTGTCCTGTAGCCTGCTGCACGAAGTTTCTACACTTCTGTGTTAGCCTCTTATGTGGCCTCAACTTGCATGGCTGCTTCAACTACATTTGTCCCAGTTTGACTTCATTATTTTAGCCGAAAGCCTGTATAGAAAACATGTTGACAAAGTAAGAGAATGTGCTTTCACCCCATATGGAAAACTATTCGCTGTTACGTTTTTATTTTAAGTATCACACCAAAACCAAAGCTGTAGTCAGTGGTGCAAAGTAACTAGGTACGTTTACTCAAGTAGGTTACTGTACTTAAGTACAGTTTTGAGTTACTTGACTTGACTATTTCCACCTTCTGCTACTTTGTACTTCTCCTCAACTACAACTCAGAGGTAAATACTATTCTTTTACTCCACTACATTTACTAAGTAACTTTAGTTCAGATTTGGATTAATGATGTGAAATGTATTCAACTCTTAAATCAGACTTTAGTTCCACCTGGAGTAAATTAACAAGCTACCCTGCAGTATACAAAGTCATTCAAACTAGCTGCACCTTTACCAGCGTTGAGAACACTTTAATGATCAATCATTATAAAACATACAATATATATTATTCTTAAATGGGCAATTCTGCACAATGACTACTTTGACTCTTGTACTTTAAGTATATTTTGATGCCAATACTTATCTACCTTGATTGCAGGACTTTTACTTGTAACAGACTATTCCTACTTTTACATCCTCTGTCCTGTAGCCTGCTGCACAAAGTTTCTTTATTCTGTGTTGACCTCTTATGTTGCCTAAACTTAATTTGTCTTCATTTTTTAGTTTAACAAAAAGGCACATTTGTCCCACTTTGACCTTCTTATTTTAGGCCAAAGCCTAATTTGGAAAACATGTGATCTGTGATTTTCAAAAGATAAAAAGCTACAATTGAGTGCCACGCGTAGATTACAATGTATAATACAACTCGTACCCCTACACCAGGTTGCAGTTTAAGTTCAAAATGGTGGTTTAAGATAATAAGGACTTTTCTTGCACTTTTCTAAAAACAGAGTATACAAAGTGCTTAAAATAGAAATGTATAATAAAAATAGAAAAAATGATAACCCTTATAAAATTAGATACAACTTAACACATCAATAAAGTGTGTGCCAAAAAATAATAATTCAAAAGTCAGGTATCAGCCATTTGATTCTTCATGTTGTTTGTGTGGCAGGAATGTATAGGAATGTACCTCCATGTTGTAATTCCTTTGCATGCTGCTTTACGTGACGGTACAAATAACTCTGTGTTTTGTTTGTGTCTGCAGGTGGGTGAAAAGCCCCTGAAGAGAAGTGTGCATGTTGTGGTCTAGTGGAGAGAGGATGAGGAACTGTGAGGAAGACCCTCGGCAGGAGAAGCGGAAGTGTTAACCGGCCTCAGAGGAGTTTCAGAGGACGTTCGCCCCATGAAGATGGCCGCGCAGTCCCACACTGTACGCTCAAGTTCAGCCATCTACACTAAAGTTAGTAACTGTATGAACACCACAGACACTTTCTGCAGACGTCACTGCATCACTAACAAACCCAGCATAGTCACATTATTCCTACTATTCAAAATGTATGCTTTGATTGAAATCTCTATACTCATAGCTTAATAATTGGCCATGGTGTTATGAGGTTGTTTCCAAATGTATCTGAAGTTTGGTTTGCAAGATAATTATACATTATTCCCAGCCAGAAATATTATGTAAACTACACCGTTTAAAATCAGAGGACCAAAATCATTCATCACCTTACAGTATGTAACTAAATGGAAAAAAGAAACAAACTTAAGTCCAGATATTCACACATCTTTTTTTCTGTAAACTGTTGACAAAAAACCTCAGACTAAAATGAGCAATGACCCTTCTTGAAATCTTTTGGGTCAAGACCAAGCCCAGTGCATTCAGTCTACTTGAGCTAAAAGTAGACTGAAATGTGTTTCTGAAAACATTATAGGCGAGAAATAAGCAACGCCGTAACCACATCTTGATTAATATTTCATATTTGAGCTTTTTCTGCGTTTTCTCTACCTGTGGTTTAATCTTGTAAAAGTTATTTGGAGCGCTATTAGAAGTGAGAGGGAACTACTTTTCTTACAGATTTGATCTGCCGGGATATAGTGTTGGTTTCAGCGAATATGAGGAAAAACATTGTTTACAAATGAAGTTACCAACTGTATCTTTAACTCCTTAAATGTGACTGAGGAGTCATGTCACATTTAACTTTAACTTTGAAGATATCCTTTGTCCATTTGCCTTGATCAATTCTCCATTTGTTATGAGTTGGAGATGTCTTTCCCATTTGAGAGGGACTCTGCAAACTGAGTGAAAGCTAGGGAGACATTTGGGCAAAAGAAGAAAAACATATACCGTACTTTCCGGACTATAAGCCGCTACTTTTTCCCACGCTTTGAACATCGCGGCTTACACTACAGCTTAAAAAAAAGCTTGGAGCTGGGCATGTCTGAAGCTTGGGGATTTTATTCGAGCCCCGCAACCAACAACCAATCACATGAATGTCCCGCCCCGTTTACGTAGTGTTAACAAGCTATGTATGTAAACTGGATATAAAATCCCCAAACAGGCGAAAG
>CALSBZ010046868.1:109125-141969 GCA_943591055.1 Gobionotothen gibberifrons | reverse complement strand
TTATATTCAGGTGCGCTTAATAGTCCGGAATTTACGGTATATTAAAAATGTTGTATCATGTGTATTGGTTGTGTTGAATTCTGTTTGCAAACCGAATTGCTCATCAGGAAAAGATTATCCACTCAAATATTCTGTCTTTCAGGTGGAGACAAAGACACATTAGTCAGCTCCTCCGATGAAGACTCGGATGATGTCTCTATTCCCTCCAAAGAAGAGCACAAGGTAGGCCACTCAGGGCAAACACATATACACAACACAACAAATAGGAAACTATTGTGCAGACTCGTTTCCACCACTGCTGTAATGTTTGTCAGAATGAATACTAACCACAGTTGTGTAGCCCCCCTTTCTTAACCGCAAGTGTGTCAGATGCTTTTTTTCACTCACACCTCGCAAGGAATGCACTCTCATTGTAATCCTGTTGCATCGGGTGCTGAGAGACAAAAAACCTCTCAATCACAAACAATTTCACCTATTGGTTCAAACTCCACAAATAAAGCCTTAAATAAAAATGAAGAAGCTGGACCCTTACATGCACACGCACACAATCCACAGGAAGCAGGGTTTGGTCCGTGTGTGTAAGTCAAGCTGTTATGTGCACACACACCTGGCAGTGGAGGTTCTTACTCTGTCAACTTGTGAGTATGCAAACAAAACTCTACGGCAGGAAATGGCACTTCAAAATATAAGCTTAGACCTGGAAATGTATTCGACTTTCTGATGATTCCTTTCAGAAAGACTCACTTTGCAACCAACCAGTTAGGAACCTCTGCCCTAAAGCACTCGCTTCTATATCAGCTATATTATTGTAAATGTGACCATCATTTATGAAATGATCATCATGCTTTATGGCGAAGACTTGAAACTAGCGATTAAGACCATAAACTGAGGTAGTAATTCAAGTGAGAAGTTAATTTATTCATCGACAGTGGCGGCACCAGAGTATTTTCGTTGGGTAATCTATGGTAGGGCTAACCCATACAGTGGTGGGGCTCAAGTCAGTATTCGCAATGTAATTACATACACGCTATATCGCCCCCCTTGACAGTGAAACGCCACGCGTCAGGTTTAGATTATTTCCCTGTCTCAATCAAAATGGAACTGTATGAAATAAAACGGCACATTTGTCTTGTAGTAAATAAAAAGGGATCACTGTGAACGTGACGTATGACACGTGAAGATCCAATGGGGATACTGAATGGCGGTTCCGATTGATCTCAATCAGTAAGGCATGACGCAGACCCAACATGTCGTTGCTCTGATTGGCTGTAGGTCTATTCAAATTGCATTCGGAGGCATTTTGATCTGACCGCGGCCGCGCTGATATTATAATGTGAGATAATTTCCACACCTTTTTAGTGTATAAAACTCCCCCACTATTTAGACTATTCCTTGCACCCCTCTTCTAGCATAACCCTGAATGGTCTGAACCATATTGCATCAGTAACGTGCACTTGTTGTTACAGCAGGAGCAGTTTGTGTTTTGTGGACACGACCCGTATATTTTCGCAATCCGTGTTCTCAACATTTAACATTTTGCTTATTATTTAATTTAATTGAATTAGCTTACTTTAACATAATTTTTCATGGTGGGGCTAAGGTGGGGCTAAGCCATTTCTTGGTATGGCTGGCGCCTACCCCAGCCATACCCTGGCGCCGCCACTGTTCATCGACAACCAGAGAAGTCCCTCTGATATTCCAGAGAGCACAAGTTTGAGACGCTTCTGAATTGGCTTTATTCTTCAGACCTGGTGTTTGCTGCTTGCTTACATTTACTGTGACTACACCACTTCACTTCAAATGTTTCCCTCCAATCGCCAAAGCTGTCTGCCTTGAGCGCAGCCAACGCCTCTCTCTCTCTTTTACTCTCTATCTCTCGATGCCCTATTGAGCCAGGAATATTTATTTGTGGCTTATGGCTGCCAGAGATAATGACAAAAGATAATGTGTAATGATTTACTTACTTTCCAATAATGTGTCTGTCTTAGACGTAATCCTTAAAGCAGCAGAGCGTTAGATGCTCCTGTGTCTCCTATACTTTGTCATGAGTTTAAATCATTGACTGCAGGACTTTCTGAATTCAAATGGATTGATTGAGGCCAAAATCCCAACCTAAACGTAAACTAAGCTTCACATTGCCGGACTTAAATAGCATTGTACAGAACGGACTGGCTCCACGTAATAATCATTCTGGTATCGGGGGGGGGGAAACGCTTTTTTGTATTCCTGCAAAATAGAAAGTGCACATAGCGTGAGATAAAAGGCTGATTGCAGACTTATATCCACAGTCTACATCTGATGAGTCAGACTAAACCCAAAGTAACATCCCAGGACATGGGACAAGATTTCAACTCAACCGTAGTCGTCACTTACTTGCTGGCTTTACTTGAATGGCAATAAAATGCAGCACTTAGAAATGTTTTCATTCATGCAAGCCAGAAAAAAACCACCCCTCCATTCCAAATCTAAAGTAGCCTCGTCCCTTTGATCTGAGACCTGGTTCTGTTCAGGTCTCCCCGAAGAAGCCTGCCACACATCATGTCTTTTTGGGTGTGTATGACCCATTTGAGAGCTTTGACAGATTGCCTTTGATTCCATTCTCAGGAGATCATGGTTGGCTCTATGTACCAGGCCAAAATCCCTCCACTCAGTTCATGTACCAACCAGGAGAGAGGTAAGCCTGTGACAAGATGTGAGGATGTGTTCATGGTTAGAAACTAGCTTAACTGCTGTTGTATAGAGACTAAATGTAACATGTTTCATGAACTGTGTATGAAACAGTCCCAAGAACTAAGTCATGTCAGGGTTTTAACGCCTCTGTTTAGAAGTTGGGAAAAACATAGATGATAGGTTTTTAAGAAGTCACTGCAAAACATTTTTCTTTTCCTAATTCCCAATCTTCTTCCCCTGCCGCCTCTCTTTACCGTCCTCTGTTCTTTCAGCCTGCAGCGGGGAGGACCAGTTGTTGTGGAAGCCGGGCGTTCTGCCGGTACAGGAAGTGGAAGAATTTTTGCTTAATGCACAGAGGCCGTTTAACCAGGAGGGGGCAGCGCGCACACAAACACAAGGACACACTGTGCGGGACAACCAACAGGTAGGCAACTTCAAATGACATCACATACTGTAAGACAATGCAGGGGTAAACAATTCAACTCAAATGATCTTAGAATTTTGGTTTAGGCAAACATTATTGGGATTTGCATTTGATTATTGGGACTGGGCTGTAAAATACTTTCTTGCTGCTGGCTTCACATTGTATCTTAATTTCACTGAAATACTTTATGTCTCTCAATGGCTGCTCTGATTTATTGCTTGCGTATTTGTTTGCATTCTGTCTAGTGGTCCAGATAAAGAGAAGTGGGGTTTGTGACTAAACTAATAACTTCTTAAACAAAACCAAATGACATTTTTGAATAAGACTCATGCTGGAAACCTACACTACAGTATGCACTTCACACTCTAAAGTCGTTTTTCTCAAGGTAGGAAGAATCTTCATTAACTGGTGAATTGTAGTCAATCCTTAATGATAAACCTGACTTAAAGTGATTTATTTATTGTTTTTAAATGTATTATTCTTATTCTAAAGTGTTTAAGTGGACGGGAGAGCCAGCACAGGTGCATTTGATTGCATTTGAATGTACAATTTGTACTATTACTCTTTAATGTACATGTCAATAATCACATGCTTGAACTTCTACTGACCCTAACCTAATGCAGTTGGTTTGTTACTGAAAGAGCACGAGTGCTTCTGTAATCCACTCAGTGTAAACAGAGATCAGGTTCTGCAGCTATTCTCTTTGTGACAGTCTGACCCTTTTCTCTCACCCCTCCTCTTAATCCTCAGGCTCTGTACGAACTAGTGAAATGCAACTTCAATGCAGAAGAGGCACTGAGACGAGTAAGCTTCAATGTGAAAGTGTTCAGTGGTAAGAAACTGCTATTATACTTATTAACAATGCACTCAAAACCAAGACCGTGATAATGAAATCCTCCCTAATATAACAATAATTGTTTTCAATGTAACTCACAAGTGTTTCTTAATTCGCCTCCCTCTCTGTAGAAGAGCTTTGTGCCTGGAGCGAGGAGGAGTGCAGGAGCTTCGAGCACGGCTATCGGGTTTACGGGAAAAACTTCAACCTCATCCAGGGGAATAAGGTGAGAGCTCAGTCCTCTCTCAGTCCGTAGTACAATGTGTACATTTTGTCTAATGTTTTAAATTATTATAAAAAAACATGTTATTTTTCATTTCATTTAAGTTAATTATTCAAAACTTCCTTTTTGTACCAATAAATGTATTCCATTTTATTTTATTTTGTCTTTTATTATTACATATATTTTACTTTTTATGTTTGTTTAAATATTCTTATGTTATTTCTTTATTCTTAATTTTTGTTTGTTTATTTCTCAAATGGAACAACCGTCATGAAACCTTTTACCCCCCAGGATAAAATTAAGTTTTCTTATTTGAAGGGAGGTCAAGGTAACGTGTGTTGGGGATAAATGTCCCTAGGCCCACACCTTTGACCCAGGTTATCAGCTTGTCCTGCCCTCACTGAGCACAGGCCTGTAGCCTTGGCTGCTGTGCTCTCAGTGTGTTGTCTCCCTGTTCCTGCCTGTTGGCGTCAGCTGATAGAGGTGTTATGGTTTTATCTTGTTATGCAGCATGTTGATTAGTCTCTCAGAACTAGCTAAATACATGGGTCTGGGGGAGAGTTCTTCAGAATTGTCTTGTGAATTCTCCGGACCGCAGTGACGCGTCCTAAAACCCGGAAGTAAACTCCTTCCGGTTCCTTCGTCAAAAACGCAATGCAATTTCTCCATAGGATTTTGGAAAATACCTCGAAATAAGGTCTGTGGTTGAAACACATTTAAGAGACGGATCACGTTTTGTTCAGCCGGATAATATCCACATGTCTACCCTACTTTTATAATTTTCTAATCATAAATCTAGTCGCCAGAAGCAAAATGCTAACGTTATGCTATAAAGGAACTACAGCAGGGTCGCTGCTTCAACGTCACGCCAATTTAAGATCCATATTCATAAGGACTGGCTTATCTATAAGCCAGTTGAGTAGCACTTGAAATGTTTTGGCTATATGAAACCTGATGTACTTATATGATTCTGTTTTCTTCAAGGTTGTATCTTCCTGGATAGCTTTGGATAAAAGCGTCAGCTAAATGCAATGTAATGTAATGTAATATTCAAACATACAGATTGTAAACGGTACGAGTTGAAGCGTTTGTTTGAACAGTTTGCAGGAGGCAGGTACTTGCTTTCAAGCAGAACAGGGCAATCAAACTTAGCTGGAGTGTTTACGTGTTCGGTGTAATGACGTAAAACGGCCTGGACAACTTCTGTAGTCCTATTCAGCCACTTGGTAACAACCATCGTTTTTCAGACACGTAAACTCTTCAGAAATCACCAGCGGGGTCACTGCTGATGGATTTAATGTCGTAGAACAAAACGTGATCTGTCTCTTCAATGTGTGTCAAACACAGACCTTATTTGGAGCTATTTTCCAAAATCCTATGGAGAAATCGCATTGCTTTTTATCGAAGGAACCGAAAAATGCTAACTTACTTCCGGGTTTTAGGACGCGTCACTGCGGTTCTTTATAAACCATCAGTGTTTGCCATCAAAGTTCCTGCTCTACCCGTGTCTCTCTGAGTCGTGTTTCCATCACAACGTGCTCCTCCTCCTCCTCAGGTACGAACGCGCTCCGTTGGGGAGTGTGTGCAGTATTACTACATGTGGAAGAAGTCTGAGCGCCACGAGTACTTCACCCAGCAGACCACCAGGCTGAGCCGCAAGAAGTTCAACCTGCAGTCAGGGAGCATGTGAGTACTGCTGCAACAACAATGACAACATGTCTATCAAAGCCTCATATGTAGGATAACTATGAACTCTTTAAGTATATAGACTAAGAGATCACGCCTGACTCCATACATACATGATGTGTGAACGTGCACATGAGCCCTTTCTAATTTCTGCTATTCAGTTTAATGAAATTCCAGAGTATTAGAGAAGAGTAAGGTTTATTTATTCTGCTCTGTTTCCCAGAATATGCTTCTATTGTATTTATTCCTGCAGTGAGGATGTCCTGCATGTTCTCATCTGAACTTCCCATTCAATCTATAACAGTCCTGTTCCCAGAACCTCCTTGAGAAACACCAGACCATTTTTAAAGCTGTTGAATTTGAATGTATCTATTCCCATTAGCTGTAGCTCTGTCAATGCTATAGAGAGGCGAAGTCCCTCCCCTTCCGGTGGACCTCCATGGGACCTTATTTCTGAAAAATTATGTATTGAAGTCAATGGAGAGAGAAAGATTATCTTTCGATCCCGTTTGAATTGTGCCACGAATTACACATATGATGTTTGTCAATTTAAAAGATCATTTTGCAAGTCAAAAAAATGTAAATGTGTCGTAAAACTGTGAAGTAACACTTTTTTTTGTGTGAAACCGCTCAATGAACTACATCTCCCGTCTCGCACCACACACCAAGACGGCCGTCACGTTGGCACATTTCACTTCTTTCTTTCAGAATGAGGAGAAAAGTATTAAAAGAGGTGAAAATCACTCCAAGTCTGGGCATGTTGAGAGCTGTACATACACACAAGGGGAGTTAGTCGGTTCGTAAGAGCCAGCATGCGGGACCGGGATTTATATTCTTTCTAGTTGCGTATTTTTCATAGTCTTATATTTCAACAGTTTTACGACAAACTGTGACTTTTTTGACATGGACATTTTTTTTTTTAAGATTGACAAACATCATATGTGTAATTTGTGGCACAATTCAAACGGGATCGAAAGATAATCTTTCTCTCTCCATTGACTTCAATGCATACTTTTTCAGAAATAAGGTCCCATGGGGCGGAAGTAGATGGGCGTGACTTCGCCACTCTATTATAAGTAGGAATCCATTGGGTACCCAAATCATGAAAATGTGTTTGTTTTTATCCTGCACTTCTTGAAGCTGAAGCATTCAAAGTATCCCGATGAAGTAATGCCTCTTAACTGGAATCCATGTTTATTTTATTTTCCAGAAAAACAGGTTTCTTTGTGCCATTTCTCAAATTCTTGTACTAAACGAGTTTCCATTGCCCTCCATGTGACCAATGTGATCAGTTCAGGGCGTGTGCATTAGGGTGTGTGACTCTCCTGTGCTGTGTGTTGAATCTGTTGCTTGATAACTTGACACCATTGATGCTTACACTAACAGTGTTTTGTGTGTTGCAGAGAGGATGGAGAGCAGGACGGGGAGGGTGGGGAGGTGGAGGGAAGCAACTCCTCCTCAGGCTTGTCGTCTCGGGGCTCCACGCGGCTGCTGGAGTCCCCGGTCCCTCCACAGTCCAGCCTGGAACTGGACAAACAAGGTAAGCAAACACATGATGTTTGGATCAAATACTGGAAACTGGAAAGTACATTTACTCTCTTACAGAAGGCTATAACTAATAGTGAAGCGAGGGTTTCAGCCCTAAGACCCTAAACTATTATTCCTATGATCTCATGTTAAGGCAAGACAGAACCGCTTTGAAACAAGCACAAAGAAGTAGTAGAAATTGTTAAGTGAGTTGAATTTGAGTCGGTTTATTGTGGTTTTAATTGACACTGAAATCCGAAAGAGCTGCGCATAAAAACCATTTACATATTCATCATCTTCTTTGTACATACATACACTTGTACAGATTTCATTTTGTCTATTGAATGTCCTATTTTGAGTTCATTGTTTGCCTTTTTTCAAACATCACATTATCATTATCTTATTTTATGAACATTTTTCAAGTCTCACCCTTTTTGTTTTTCCCACAACTTTTTTTTTTCCTCATGTGTGTCCTGTGTTGTTGTGTTTGTGCGTGCATGTGTGTATGTGTATGTGTTTGCATGTACACTCGTTGTCATGGTACTCCAGAGGAGGAGAGGAGACCCCGCCGCAGACGAACTCCCCGCTTTCTCTTAAAGCCATGAACTCGCTCCAGGCAGGCCACAGAACGCAGGCCGGGCCTGCAGGTAAACACAAGACAAATGTAGAGACTAGAGACTCTAAATAATGTGTTGCTTGGTAACGGATCTCAAAAACGTGCCTGTGGTAGATAATTCAACGCAAATTAGATCCAAAAGCTACATAGCGTATAGCCTCACCTGGCTGTTCAGTAAACTATGTCATTCAAGAATACATTCAAATGTTCCTACTTGACTTTTGTGTTGGTTAAAAAATAATGATATATTTGTAGTCAAATCTGGTCCAAGTGTAACCATGTTGGGTCAAGGGTCAAGGCTTTTATTAGTCATACGTACAGAGCTACAGTGTAGTTATGACAATGAAAATCTTAGGTCATAATGAAGGGGTCATAATGGAAGTTGAATTCCAACTACATGTTTGTGGGGAAAAACTTTAACTCTAATTCAAAATTAAACTTGTATTTACTAAGGACAAGTTTTGGTTGGTACTAATGGCAGCAGGGCTTATCGACAGCATACACAAACAACAGTCAAATGTATAAGGACTCTTACAATGCAAAGTGTTGAAATAAATACTACTGTGATACATGTTTCTGTGAAATATAAACCACACCTTAAGAACAACTCACTGCTGATAGTTTACAGATTAAGTCATTCATTACACAACAATATACTGTATAAACAATATAATGATAATCATTATAATACATTGTATTTCCAAGGGCTTTTCCTGGTGCTTAAAGATTCCTAATACCTATCTAACCTCTATTCAAGCATTTTCATCTCAGTATCAAAACTAAATATCATTTTCAAGCAGCTGTTCTTACTATATGTCACTCTTCTTCATGTCTTTTATACATTCACATGTGTCCCCTCACTTTTTGTCCTGATCCATTTATATAAAAACCTGTCTGAAAATGAGCTGATCAGATTTTGGCCACTTTATGATGTCATAACGATTTTTTTGGCTTGTGTAACCATTAGCCAATCACCAACCAAGGTAACTCCCCCCCACCTTAACACCTGAATCTCCTCCTAGAGCACCATTGTGTTCTTTTTAACCAAATCTCCCTCAGAGGGGCGTGGGGAGGGGCTCCTTATTTTCATCTAAAGTAACAGACAGAGAATCAGCACTTTGGAAACAGAGCTGAAACAGAGGGGATTATGGGATGCTGCAATGATCTGTTTGGTGTTTGGAGCCAAACACTTCAGAGACATGTTTTGTGTATATCTGAGACCTATAGTATATTGATGAAAAACAGTATAATAGGGGACCTTTAATTGAAAACTTCAGTGAATCGAACCGTTCTGGAACAGATGAAGCAACATGACCTGACCTGAGTTTCAGACGTGTTGTTGATCTGTCTCCCTCAGACGGTGCTCTGGTGTCAGACCTGTGTGGAGACGGATGTCCTCAGTTCGGCTGTCCCTTCTCCCTCCTGCCTCTGGACGATCTGCAGGACCCCGGCTCCGGCACTTGTTGTCCCTCAGCTCAGCTCCAGCCCCCCCCTCAGTGGAGCCCTCCGTCCCGCCACGAGGACCCCCGTCTCTCCGGCCCCTGTTTCTACCAGCTGCACATGTGTGGTGGACCTTTTGTCTCTGAGGACGGAGATGCAGCGGGCGGAGGGACGGCCCCCCCCCACGGGCTGCAGGTGGAGTTCAGCCTCCCCTCTGCCTCCCCCCCCTCCTCCTCCTCTGTCCTCCCATCACACTTCCAAACACTTGGCGGCCTGCTGCACTCCTCCCCCGTCTCACACAGTGATGGGACATGGGGAAACTGAGTGGTACTCTTCATGAGATGTTTGCTGGTGTTTACTCGCACCGGACGTTGAGAAACCAGGACACAAAGTGCATTTCCTTAACTTTGATAACAAGGATGGAACTCCATAGCTGTCTGAAGTCTTTTTTTTAAGCTGACACTTGAACCCGAGGTGTCGATGATGTGTTTATGAACTGTTTGTTACAACAACCTGCACCAGGGCAGATACATTGGTTAAGTATAAATGTGAAGCACAGTGCAAGTGATGAACTGCAGTGGCTAGCAGTCATTTCTTAAACAGATCAATTATTTACAATGTTAACCACTGTTTCTTTGTTTTCTTATTTATCAGGGTGGAACAGTTTAACTGCAGCTCAGATTTTTTTTTTAGGTTTGTTTTGCATATTTTTCAACAGTTTTGCAGCCGGTTGAGATCTTCCTGAGTGACACGGTGCTGGAAATCTGACCATGGAGTAAAATGTGTCCCTTCAAAACGAAATAATTTATTTAAACCTTTTGTTTGAACGTCACCTTTAATAAGTCTGTAACTAGCTCTCCCTCTTCTGTCCCTGATGTTGATAATGTCTGTATTTCCAACCTCCTCCACTCCACCTGTCTGAACATGTTTGGCACTAGAGTCAATCTAATCAATTTTGTTTTATATACGAAAAGCTTAAACCAGATGCTTCATATTTTTCCGGATCTATTTTTATTTCTGATTGGTTGAATTTTTCATCCTTTGAAGAATTAAATTGAGATTTATAAAGGCGCAGTGCTTTGTCGTCATTTCTGAAAAACACGGTGCATATTCGGTGTCATAAGGAGGCGGTTTGACATGAATAATAGCCATACAGATAAATTGTGTTAAGTCGGTGTACATGGAAACATAGGTAAGTGAATGCGATCACACTTCCTCAGGATCTCCAACTGATGATCCCCATGACCTGTAGTCAGTTTTTATTTTTATTTTTTTAGTCAATTTATTGAACATGTCAGAAACAAAAACATACAACAATTGTATATATGTATATATATATTCTCTTTTTTCCTTTTTTTTCTCACTCAAATTAATAATTATAACAAAGTACAAACAAATAATAATAAAATAATTCTATTCTCTGTCATGTTCAACAGGGGGCAAGAAGAAGCTTAAAAAAACGTTTCTGGTCCTACCCCCTCTAGCATATCTTTTTCTTATAAATAAGATATTAGGTCACCGTCAGTTACCATTGATTTGGACAAATGGATCAGAAAAGAGAGCAATTAAATGTTAAAACAAGTTAATTGGATTGAGATGCATCTTGTCTTGTATCAACATTAGACACAAAAGATGGTGGGGTATAAAGATAATCAGAATATTTAATATAAAATGTGTTGCAACTCGTGCTTGCCTCTTTAGTCTAAGTGAGATCTGATCAGTGAACACGGTTGATCAAAGGTACATCAGTGATATTTGAACAAACAGAAAGTCTCTTTTTCCTCTCAAATGTGTCGTTCACCCACCTCTGCCAGACATATTGAAATAAACAGAAGGCACCCTTTATAGGAATGCACTAACATTTCCAATAATGACATTGTTCTCCAGTTAGGATGTGCAATACAGAATCTCCACTTTTTCTTACTGGTATCCAAACATTCTCTTTTCCCCTTCAATGAGATCTGTAAATCTGATCATATTCAACCTACAGTGTCATTTCTCTAAATACATCTGCCAGTTGCAGAATGATAAAGACTGAACCGTGGTGTGATGGCATAGATACAGTGATAAATGCATATGAAGGTGGACGACGCTAATATTAGGGGCTATTACAGGGGATGTGATTTTAACACAAGAAATAGATGAGCTTTAGGAGGACACTTATTAGAAAATGTTCATTCGCTTTTTCATAATTTCATGAATTGATTTGTGTATCAAACATACGTGTTGTTTCTTCAGCATGTGAGTGTATTTTAGTCGCAGGTTTGAGCTATCCTATTGATTCTGTTTCTGTCTATTACTGGTGGAGCTCTTCTTGATACTCCTGTTAAAGCCACGCCATGTTTCAGATCAATGTTTGTTTAGTGTCTGTTTACATGAGGGAGAGGCTCCAGATCAGGCAGGATAAGGCACTGAATCACTGCCTTTAATTCATTTATTTTATTTTAGCAATTTATACATCTTACTGCTTCTGTTATGTTTGTTTATAAGTATTATATTTTGTAAAGAAAAGGAAGACACTATTAAAATGAACAAGTTGAAATTCTATGTGCTTGTATAAATTATTTTAAAAGCTGATAACGTGTCTTGTTTGTGAGATAGATGTGTCGTATATATATATATCACAGTCTCAATATTAAGTGCACATAGAAGGAAAATTCACATATTACAAATACACACACAACTATTTTCATGTTTCAAAAAAATATTTTTTAAATCCACAAACATAAGTTTGAATGTACACAGAACTAGTCCCAATACTTTAAATGTAAAAATAATCAAAAAATACAGCCACAAATATGTGTTGCTTTGAATATATAGATATATATATATTAGAAATCAACAAATGAATGTAAAAGTATTTTTAGATTTTCATCACAAACATATTTGGATGTTGTTCATTTGTATATAAAATGTTGAACGTGCATTTAGAAACTCCTTCCTAACTTCACTGCAATGCATTATTGTAACGAGAAAAGGATCTGTAGCCATGACATGTCTCCCTTATCCTCAATCACAGCAATTACTGCATTTATCCCTGCAATACTGTGTGGAGTACAGTGAGTATATCTGCTGCACTGTGTGTAGTACAGTGAGTATATCTGCTGTACTGTGTGGAGTACAGTGAGTATATCTGCTGTACTGTGTGGAGTACAGTGAGTGTCCCTGCTGTACTGTGTGGAGTACAGTGAGTGTCCCTGCTGTACTGTGTGGAGTACAGCGAGTATATCTGCTGTACTGTGTGTAGTACAGTGAGTATATCTGCTGTACTGTGTGTAGTACAGTGAGTATATCTGCTGTACTGTGTGGAGTACAGTGAGTATATCTGCTGTACTGTGTGGAGTACAGTGAGTATATCTGCTGCACTGTGTGGAGTACAGTGAGTATATCTGCTGTACTGTGTGTAGTACAGTGAGTGTCCCTGCTGTACTGTGTGGAGTACAGTGAGTATATCTGCTGTACTGTGTGGAGTACAGTGAGTATATCTGCTGTACTGTGTGTAGTACAGTGAGTATATCTGCTGCACTGTGAATGTGGAGAGCAGCAGCAGGAAAAGCCCTCGTGTGACGTCATGGTAACCGTCTCTCTTTATCTCATCGGTCCTCCTGTTCTCAAGGGCAGCTTTCAGCGGCAGATAAGGAGCTCCGCTGCTAATTACGCAAGCCTTTCATTTGAGGAGAATAAATGTCAAGTGGCCATGAAAGACGCCTCTGGGAGAGCAGCTAAATAAAGTGAAGTGTTTTTATTATTTTGCAGTCAGTTAATAGAAAACTGAAGGATTCCTTAAAAGACCAATAACCAAATGACACGTTTTCTTTCACTAAAAAAGGCAATCTGTGAGATATCATTTTGATTTATTGTCTTAAATAATCAAGGTTGTTTCCACTTGACTGAGGATGTACATTCATTTATCAGGAGAAATGCTCTTTTTTTTGCATTTCAGTTTAACAATATCTTTCTGTTGCCATGTTATTTTAGTTCACTTCCTCTGACCGCCCCCCCTTTTATTTGTAAGCTGTGTGTCAAGTCGACACAGTGCGAGGAGAAACACAGTGGCTCTTCTCTCTTCAATAAATGTTTTTAAAGCTTACAGCACAGGGAATCTCCGGCGTATTCATGTTCTGTATAAATTGTAAAGCCCCCTGAGACAAAAGTGGATTTGTGATATTGGGCTAAATAAATTAACTTTGATTGACTTTGATTGATGGATTTAGTGCAAGAAGAAGTCCACTTCACTTCTGAGCCCTCAAGAGACAGATATAAATGATTATTAGCCTCAAAGATGGTGTTCAAGATGCAAAAGATTCAAGATTCAAAGCTTTTATTGTGCACAAAGCTACAGTGTATACATGGCAATGAAATTCTTCTGACCTGAGCTCCTCCAACAATGCAACATATATAATCAAATAAGAAAAATACAAAGGCTTTGCTACTTCCTAAAACTCAGTAACAGCGGTGAGATCACGCACACATTTAAAAAGCAGCACAATACACACTGGGACAAATCATCATGATAACTGCGTGGGATTGAACCCACCACCGTCTGACTCAAAGACAACAGCTCCTCCTCTTTGCCAAAGCCAAATTATGAGCTGCTGTTCTGAAATAATGACCTCAGAGCCGCAATTATCCCAATCGAGATAACCGTTTTGTTGATGGAGGGTTTTTTAAATGGGAAGAAAAAGTTCATGAAGCGTTAACCAAGTTAGATCCTAAACCGGCTGGTCCGGACAACTTAGAACCTTTCTTTTTAAAGATAGCTGCACTGCTACCTCCGCGACCCGACCACGGATAAGCGGGAGAAGATGGATGGATGGATGGATGCAGATTTTATTACACCACCTCTTACTTCTCTTTTTAACCTCTCCCTCAGCACGAACACAATTCAAAAAATATGGAAGTCAGCTTATGTCCTTCCTCTACTAAAAGGTGGGGAGGCTACTTTATTAAATAATTATAGGCCCATCTCTACATTGTCAGTTCTGGCCAAGGTTCTTGAAAGCCTAGTGAGTGAACAGGTAAAGGTGTTTTAAGTAGCAATGACCTACTATGTAAACATCAGTCAGGCTTCAGAAAGCAACACAGCACCATCACTGCGACAATGAAAGTGGTGGATGATATTGCTAATATCTTAGACAAAAAGCAGAGTTGTGCAGCTCTGTTTATTGATCTTTCCAAAGCTTTCCATAGCGTCGATCATCAAATCCTGAAGCAGAGGCTGGCCAGTATTGGCATATCCAGCCATGCAGTGGGGTGGTTTGTGAACTACTCTCTGAAAGGTCCCAATGTGTTCACTTTGATGGGCTGTCTTCTGAGTGGTTAAACATTACAAATGGTGTACCACAAGGTTCTGTTTTAGGTCCACTTTTATTCTCCATCTACATCAACAGCTTAGGTAAAAATATGGATGAAGCAACTTTACATTTGTATGCTGATGATACCGTGATGTATTGTGCAGGTCCCTCCATTAAGGAGGCTGGTGTTAAATGACAGGCTGTTTTTAATATTATTCAGACGCAGCTCTCTGAGCTTAAGCTTCTTTTAAATGTGGATAAAACTAAGGTAATGCTATTTTCAAAAGCCAAAAAGACACCGGAGACAACTTTGGATATTGTTACTACGCAAGGAAAAGTACTTGAAGTGTTACCTGTTACAAATACCTTGGTATCTGGCTTGATGATTGTCTCTCTTTTAAACCTCAGGTCAATAACCTGCTTAGAAAGCTGAGGGTGAAGCTAGGTTTCTTTTTCAGAAACAAGTCCTGTTTCTCGCTTGAGGCCAGGAAAAGGCTCTGTGACCTTTTGACCTGTGCTGGACTATGGTGATCTGGTTTATATGAATGCACCTGCACCTGATCAAGTTAGATGCTGCGTATCACAGTGCGCTGAGATGTGTTACTAACTGTAAAGCACTTACTCATCACTGTACCCTGTATGCCAGGGCAAGTCTGCCATCACTCACTGTTCGGAGACTCAGTCATTGGTACATGTTCATCTATAAAGCCATGCTGGGTAAACTACCACCTTACATCTGCTCACTGATATCACAGAGAGTCTCAAGTAGCTATTGCCTAAGATCCCAGGATGTGTTTTTATTACATGTACCAAGTGCTAGGACTGTTTTAGGCACAACAACTTTTATGTGCGCAGCTCCTCTAGCTTGGAACACTCTGCAAAACATATTGAAAATGAGCATTTTGGTTCCCCTGCATCATTTTAAAGCACAGATTGAGGAATTTATATGTGATACTCCTGGTACCTGTCTTTGTGAATAGGTTTGTAAATTGTACCCCTGTCATTATGTTGTATGTGTCCTTTTGCAAGATACTTAACCCTGAGTTTCTCCCGATGGCATGGCCAACGGTGTGTGAATGTATGTGAATGTTTGTTCCAAGAGTATGAATGGGTGTGAATGGGTGAATGACATGTAGTATGTAAAGCGCTTTGAGGGGTCGTAAAGACTGCCTAAAGCGCTATATAAGTACGGTCTATTTACCATTTCCTGTGATGAGTTTCAACGAATGTTTTAACAATATCTCCTCTGTCAAGTCCTCTTATTGAAGAAGATTGAAGATTAAACGTACTGTCATTACGTAGTACAGGTAACAAAACGGTTTCTCTGCATTTGACCCATCCTAGTATTATCATCCAGTGGGCTGCCATTATGTACGGCGCCCGGGATAACCCTAACCCTAATATAAGTAGAAGACCACTTCCTAAAATCATACCAGTACATGTCCAGCATGCTTTGGCCTAAAGGCTAAGATGTCCAAGAGTCAGAAGGTTGCTGGTTTGATTCCCAGCATGGCAGAGTGAATTTTGGAGAGACATGTATGCAATATTTGCTCAATCAAGCATTTCCTTATTATACTGAGAAAGCAATAATAAAAGTATATGTTTGAGGATGTCACTCTTCTGAGGCATATACTTAGACGAGGTGTCACTGTCAGAAATAGCCAGAAGGGGGCAGAAACACCTCAGCTGTAAACATGTTCCCTTTAACACTGACATCTCCATGGTGTTGCCTTTTTCCTCCCAGATAGATTTTATTTTCACACTATTACGTTGAATTGATGGTTGCACAGTACGAAATAGAATCTTATAATAGTGACTACTTTTGTTTTCCCTTTAGATCATTTATTTTAGACGTGCATACAAGTGACGAGGTTTTCATAGATGGCATTTGGCCAAGTGGTGGATGTCTGCAGTTTGTTTGTTTGTTAGTTCTGGGTGAATATATCAGAAGTTTAAAAATGTCAAAACTGAGAAGAAGAGCTTTGGATCTGTTCTTCTCTATTTTAATGATGTATTACATATGTACATTTATTTCCATATCTTAGCTTTTAAATCTGCATGATCAAATCTCCCTTGCTCTTTATATTCTACCAATTGCTTATATACAGAAAGTCAAATAAAGCTTGTTTTGTGCACCTAAGATAATCAATTGAACTCAAGGGTGCTGACTGAGCTAATAGACCCGGGGTTAAACGTGGTGCTTGTCATGCAAACAGAATGAACTCTTACACACAAATGACTGCAAAGTGATATATGTGGCCATCATAAACAAGTGGTGGTCTGGTATTGAGTGCTGTGGGGGAAACATCCAGACCGCCTGGGGCAAAGTAAAGCATTCTGTTTGGAGTCATGCTGGTGTAAAGTCATGCTAATGTTGCTACAGTCCCAGCAGGGCTTATTAAAGTCTCCCTGCTTTTGTTAGGCAGCAGTTTTGTCCTCTATATATTTTTTTAATCACCCACCAAGTGTGCTCAGTGTGAGTCCAGCTCCCAGTGACATGGAGGTGTTGACTAATATGTTTACACCTTAGGACCAGTTTGCTTTTCTAGTCAGCCTTGATTACATCTCTCTTTCATATCTGGGAGAAGAGTGCACTCTGGGAAAAGGTTAAGTTATCATCAAAACTGAGAACTTAAAGAGTTTTGATACTTCCTGTGGAGCTGTCATGGTGGAACTGCAGTGCATGATGGGAGGGGATTATGTAGGGCTCTCATCTATAAGTGAGGACGTTAGAAAAGGGGCAGAGATGAGTCCTCAATTAAAGCCACAACCGTATTGCAGTGCTTTAAAATGGTATAAGCTTTGAATACAGATCACGAATGAGGTCAATTGTTTCAGGATATTACTTTATTTCATCTTTTTTTCCAAAAAGCATTATATTTTCAACTATATGTTATTATTTCATTGTACTTTCTGTTTGATCTATCTTACATGTACATCGCTTACTTACTTATCCTGCACAATAATGTCACTTGCACTATTTTATTACTTTTTTCTTATACGTCATAACTTTATTTTTGTTGCACTGTTGGAGCAGCCTGGGAATTAAAGAGGCCTCATTATGCTTTTTTGGAGTTATCACTTTCCTTTAGTTTGTTATATAGGTGCATGTAAATGGTCTGCAAAGGCTAACATCTCAACATTTGAGAGTTTCTCTCCCACCCACCCTGCCTGAAACGCCTCCATTGGACTGCTTTGTGTAGTTCCGTAACATAGTGACTTCATTATGTAGTACTCACGCTTCTATTGGCTAGACGTCCAACACATTGTACGTGATAAGGGGCGCTGACTTCTCTAAGCGGCTGACCAATCACAACAGAGCCGGCCAGCTAACCAATCAGAGCAGACTGGGCTCTGGTTTCAGACAGAGAGCTTTTTGAACATTAAAGCATGGAGACATGTCACAGTAGAGACACGAAATAATACTATTATGAACATGAAAACGATCATAATAGGGCCCCTTTAATATGTTCCTTGCCATTCTGCATATATTCAAAAATGCATTTGAATCTTGAATCTCTTGTATTTTTGACTTGACAAGTAGTTTGTGTCAGAGGTACTCCTGTCTGGCACCTCCTCCTGGTCTGATCTGTAAAGGGTTTGAGTCCTTTCTACTTTAAAGACATTCATAAAAAGTTTGCTTGCAATGCAGGGAATACAACACCAAGCAAAGCCTCTGAGAAGTTGTCGCTCTTGCTCTGTCACGCCTGTGCGTAAAAAACATTGGAGCCAGACGAGGAAGTGAGGAGGAGGGACCAGTTTGGTGGCGTGGTTTGTGCGGAGAATATACTATAAACTGGATTCTCCTGACGCCTCCAGCGCTGCGAAACCGGAGGATCTATCCACTTCTCATTTTCTATCCATAGCAGTAATGCGCGCAACAGGACGCGAGACTTCAGAGCTCCTGCTTCTCTGCTCAGAAACGACTTAACCCGCAGTCTTTGTAAGAAAGCTACACACCTTTGCTGTCAATGTCAGCGCAGGTAGGGAAGAGGATCCCGGAAGAACTCGTAGTGCAGGTTACCAGTTTGTTTGCATAGCCTGCGCTTTTTATCCAAAGCGAGCGAGAACCGATGGACTTGTTTGACTCCTTGCTTAAGTAGTTTTTTATTTCTTAAAGTTTTTTGAAGTGTATAAACGGAGACAAGATGAAGGAGAAGAAGACGCTGTACGTGTTGGTGGACGTGCTGTGCGTTGTAGTTGGTAAGTTATGGACACTAAGTACTAGCCTCTTCAGCATTATCTGCCAATCTAGGAATTGCACTTCAGTGTTGTCAGCAGGAAAGCTGATAGCATGAAGGTATATCTGTGTGCTGACAGCCGTTTCTTTCTAATAACTCTGTGCTTGTGTGTTTTGCACTCGTGAGTGACAGCAACTGAGGAATGTATGTGCACGTTAAAAAGGACACAAAGAGGTTTTTAATGAGACACCATAAGCTATCTCTCGTTAAAAGGCAAATGAAGCCACTGTGTTTCCATGCATGAGTCAGATACTGTAAAAGAACAGCCTGTCATCCGCTGTGTTTATCCAAACTGCGATAGTGCAGGCAAAAATGTGACTTTAAAATATTACCATGGTGGAACACAAGAGGAAATATCATTCGTATTCTCATCACATGCTGCTCCATGCCCCAAACTATTCAACTGAAACCCTGCAGGACTTTACAGAGCCTCAGGAAGCTCACTGTTTGTTTATGGAAATCTGATATGTGTGTGTGCCAATGCTCATTCCTCTTTTTCTTCAATATTTTGTCTGCCAGGAATCCTGTCTTGAATTCCCCAACTTCCCACATACAGTGCATTTCTAAAGGATGTTTCTTCAACAGTGCTCCACAGACCATTGTTTTGCATTTATAGTTTTCTATTTGAGGGTTACTTTCTGGTTTTTCCATTGTTTTAGTAACTAGTTCACATCATTGTGTGAACTATGTTTTTGTCTTCTTTGGACAATGAACAAATAATGCCATGTTGTGGTTAAAGTTTTTAACACGTGTCTTTTGCTGTCCAGATTTGTTGAAAGGATGTGAATATGAGGTTAGGAGGACCACAGGTGTCATTTACATTTTTATAAAATATACCATTAACATAATGTACATAATTTGGACATTTAACCAGGAATCAATAACATATTTTACTAAATAAGTATTAAACTCACAAATATATACATTAATTTCTAGGTATTTCATTTGTCTAAATCTACCTTATCTGCAATAAAACGTTTTTTTTTTTTAAATAAGTCAGTACACTAATAATATTTATACAACATTTAAATACATATGTATAGAGAGATGTCATACAATACAACAATCAATAAATGCATAATTTAAAAAAACACTAACAGCTTAAAATATAAAAACATGAATGCTTTAAACCCATTTACATGACAGTCCTGGTCCTCCGTTTTAAGTTACAAAGAAAACATTGAAATCACAAATACCAGCAAAAGTGAGAGGCATCACTCGCAGAAAAGCCATTTTTATTTTACATGTATGTGGAATGTAGCACCCTGCTGGGACTTTGGTTTTTACTGTACTATTGCAACAATCCCTTTGCAGACGTGTTGTGTAATAGTCTGGTGTTTGGCGGCATGCTCATCCCCTGTTGTGTCTGCATTCAAAGAGAAAACTCAGAAAAGGATGCATGTGTGGATCTGCTCTGTTGTGCAGTTTCAGCCCCTCTCTGGATTTTCAGAGAGCTTAGGGGTACTTTTTCCGTCTGTGGGAACATCCACAGACTGCTGAAGTTGATAAGCCATCACCATTTCGCTGTCACAAGTCTGGGATTGACGTCTGAGTTGGGCTGAGGTCTGGATAACTGCATCCCACCAAACAGTGCCTCTCCCTTCCCCTCTGCCACCCACGTCAGCCCGCCAAATAATCGTCAAGTCAACCCCAAGCTTATATGAGGTTGCCCAAGCCATGTAATAACAACATAGGGCTTGTAATTATGTTCACCATTAGCCCGTACGGAAACAGTTTGGACTTGGGATTTGTCTGCATTTTGAGACTATTTACATTTCTTAGTAGACAAATTCACGTGTGATTCCACCAACGCTGACACTAACCCTGTCTAATTTACAACTTATTTTATCTTCTTAAGCTTTTCCTCATGGCCCATTTCTTTATCTGCACTACGTTCACCTCTGACTCTGAAATATTAATCTCCTGATATGCAGCGTGCATGTGTCTCTTTCTTGTTATGTCATTCAAATGCCAGTAGAAGCAGTAGATACAATCACTGAGGGATTTCCTTCGCGCTCTGTCACTCACACCCTGCCCTGCCACTCACACCCTGCCCTGCCCAGGTCAAACTAACAACACTTGAGATGTTCCTCCTTCTACAGTATCAAACACTGTCTTTTCACCTCTCAATGGAGAAATGTGAATCAAAATGGCTGCTGAAAGCCAAAAAGTGTCCTTGTTTACTTATTCCTGTCTTGTCTGATGCACCATGGAGGGCATTGAGTTGCTTTTCAAAAATCTGCCTTGTCCTTTTTGTTCATTCAAGGCCTACCTACTCTTTCTCCATTCTTTCTCCATTGTATCCCTCCATTCCTCTCTCCTCCTCTGTCTCTGTAAGCTTACACTCAGCACAAATAGACGATGGGTGTTGGCTCCGAGAGCAAAGAGGAAAGGCTAATATTAACCTCTTTACACAGTTTACACTCATAGGTGTAGTTCTGCAGGTGCAGGTTGTTCAGGAGGAGGAGCCTGCTGTATTTCAAGATGGCCTTGAGGCAAGGCATTCACACACAACTTTGTTTTGTGTGCTGTATTGTAGGTTATGAAAACCAGTTTTTTCAAATGTCTATTAAGTGTTTTTCAAGACAACAACAACACCATTTTCCAGTCATGTGATATTTTGTTATTTGAAAGATGCCGTGCCAGAAATATGACTTTTGGGTTAGTATGTCATGCATCTGTTTTGTGTATACTAGTCCTCTGTATTTGAGCTCAAAGCTGAAAAGTATAAACAATAGACTTATTATAAGAGATGGACACTGTGAAGTTACCCGATGGTTTTATAAACTACGCTTATGAAGCCTGGAGTTTGGTGTTTTGATCGTCGCCATCTTGTTTTTTTGTCAACCAGATACGACATAAGAGGGTGAAGCGAAATACAAGCTAATGACTATAAAGTTACACATTTTACAATTATCTTTCAAGAACTGAAAAACTGTCAAGAGTTGAAGTTGTAAAATAAAAACACAAAGGGCACGTAGTATGGACCTGTCGATCACAATGTAGCCCCGCCCTAAAACATGCGCTGCTTTATCGTCCGTTTTACTCTAAATAATACCTTTTTTAATTTACAAAATTCACATCATAAGGTAGGAAAAAAGTCCTGAAACAAGCGATTCCGACCAAAAAAACAATTGGTAAAATGTATTTTGAATTAATAAATCAAGTAAGAAGTAATTTTCTCGTAGCCTTCTATACAATTTGTGTGCACACATCATTATTGACTGAATGATTATCCGATGCTCATCCCAAAACACACAGCTGTAAAACTTTGAAATCTTAGAGTTGCTACGTTTTTCCTTGCATTATTTTCCTCTTAGTAGATTTGGCTTACATGTACACATCCCCACGCTCTGTTCTCTGACCTCGCTGATGTCTGTGAGAGTTTGTCAGCGCTGTCTCCGGGGAGCTTGGCCTCTCATGCGGTCGCGTTGGGAAGAATGATCGTCCCGAGTTCTCAGTGAAAGGCAGAGAAGACGCCTGATGGGAATTGTTTTCCTCAGGAGAGCTCTGTCATGGAAACTGAAGCCCTTTTAACAAACAGACACGTCCCCCTGAGACATATGAGCCTGTTATTCTTCTTCTACTCCTTATTGTTGGTTTTTGATTGATCGTAATTGCACAAGGATTTCTGGTAAATCCTTTTAAGTCATCAGTCTTAAGTGGATTAGGTTCTTTTGTGGTGGTCTTTTGAAAATAACAACCATAACCACATTTGATTTAGAGACATTACAGCCACATTCCCCAAAAATAAATTCAAGACAAGAGCAGATTTAATTATTTTAGTTTTTAAAGGGGCCCTATTATGCTTTTTGGGGTTGGGTGTATGGGTTTTCGTGCATAAATGTTCTGCTGAAATCCCAAAGTTCCCTCTAATGGGAGTTTCTCTCCCACACAACATGCATGATTTGAACATTAAAGTGGACCTATCATGCTATATATGAATAATATATTGTAGGGCCATACCTATATAAAACATGTCTGTGAAGTTTTTTTTTCAAAATACCAAACAGATCATGCATTTTAGCCATGCCTCATTTCGCTCTATTTGCTCTTTTCCAGCCCTGTTTTTGCAAGGGCTGATTCTGTGAGAAGTCTTCTTTGCTGCTTTTGTGGCAGACTACAGCGCCACTTACAGGCCTGGCATATGTACTACAGCGTCTCCAGCGCTTTTGAGCGGCAATGGCCGTGGCGCAACCCCCTATTACCCCCTATTACCCCCTATACTCTCCCCTGATAGGTGGAGAGTTGCCCATATAGGCGGAGCACCCCTTTTCTGACGTCAGAAAAATTCAAATCTGTATCAGCTCCGTTGCAGCCCCGTTTTTTGAGATTTGGGTATGGAGGAAAAGAGAGAGGGTTGTGTTTTCTGACACTTGGTGAGTTCCCTGACACACCGGGGACACATATTCATGTATAAAAGACGTACAAAAGTGCATTTTGCATGATAGGTCCCCTTTAAAGCATGTACAAATGTCACAGTAGAGACACAAAATCCAAAAATAAACCTGAAAATGAGCATAACATGTCATATTTTTAAAGCAGAATTAAATTGCTGGACAAGTACATGCCAACATCTGTATTCTTCCCAGTGAAGTGAGTCAGAAAACATAAGCATAGAGAGTGAAGCCAGGGAACAGGGTTTTGGAAAATGTGGTCCTAATTTGGAGAAACGCTAACAATACCACTGGGGTTAGACAGAAGATAAACATAGATCCATTTGCATTCAGTAATTATACAGAAGAATGAGTATATATTTAGCTATGATATGCAGACAAACTGTCGGAGGAGCTCAGCACCATTCATGACATTTCTACCGTTAAACTCCTCCTGTAGACATTTGTGGGTTTCAGGATTAAACCTGTGTGGCCCACGTCTTTCATCCCCTCCAAACCCAGACTCTTTGATTGCCAGATTTATCCGCCCTCCCACCACCTCTCCTGCCACCGTGTCTCCTTCTGCGATGCTTGGACCTAAGCATGCGTAAATGATGGACGGAGCGAAACAGCAGGATTAAAAATAAAGAATGGGCAGCAGCAGGATTCGGTGTGACTGGTGAAGTTGGGGCGTTCCTCGTGTGAATTAGAATTCCAGAGGCCAACGCCGGCAGAGGTTGTAGGCTCAGCACATACCTTCCACATTAGTCAGTCCGGCTTGGGGTGAGACAGTCAGAAAGAGGGAGCGTTGAGTTGTTTTTGTACTGAGAGCCATCATGTTGATAGAGCTTTGGTGCAATAGGTTTCCTGCTGTCGTTTCAACAACACATGTTTCAGAGTGAAGAGAGGAAACAAAAGAGAGCAGGGAAGGGAAAAAAAGTGGAAACTGCAGCTAAGAGGAAAAATGCCTTCCTCTTTCCTCGTCCAATTTGTAAGGGGATAGTTGACAGATGGAGTAAATCACTTAAGGGTGACACTGGGTGAAACATAAAGAAGGAATAGCATGAATGCAAGAGGAAACAAGAGCGTTTAAAGAGGCCATATTATGCTAATTTACAGATTTCACAATTGTACTTTGCGCCTCTGCTGTCTCCATGCTTTAATGTTCAAAAGGCTCTTTATTTTTCTCATACTGCCTGTGTTGCAGCACCTCTTTTCACCCTCTGTCTGAAACCAGAGCCCAGTCAGCTCTGATTGGTCAGCTGGCCGTCTCTGTTGTGATTGGTCAACCGCTTTGAGATGTCATTTACATGTACAAAGTCTTATATAACACTATAGGGAAGGAAAAACCCCAAAAAGCATAAAAGGGCCCCTTTAAACCCCACTAAACTAACATTTTTGGAAGGTTTCAATACAGAAGGAAAGATGGTTTGGAAAAGGGGAGAAAAATACATAAAGAAAGAACTCACACTTTATTGAACTTTCACTGGAAAGACGAGAAATGAGAGTAGAAGAAATTTGGAGGGGCAAAAGTTCCAGCTGTGACCCTGAAGGGAAGTTTGAGACCAAACAGGGCAACACACACACACACACACACACACACACACACTCACACTCACACTCACACTCACACTCACACTCACACTCACACTCACACACACACACACACACACACACACATAGGCTTAACAGGCCTTGAAAATATGCATACCAAAAACCCAGACTGTATGTTTTTCAAATTGAGAGAATAATTGTCCGTCCACATGGTTTTGCAGGTGCAGCAGGTTGTGTCAGGGAAACCAGGGCAAGTAGGTGTGAGGTTCTCTCAAACCGCTGGAGCGAATTCCAGATGATCGAGGCGTCAACTTTCCTCTAGGTGGAAATGAGAGAGAGAGAAAAACTGAGATTTAAAAAAAGGCAGAGCGAGAGGACATGACAAGCCTCGAATCTCAGCCCCGGAGTGCGATTGTGGCCCGTCGTAATTGCACATCTGTCAGCTAAATAAAGCACCATCCCATTTTGTGTGGGAGGACGCTGCAATCAAGAGAATGACAGACACGGAGATGGAGCTCCAGGGAGAAGAATGAATGACTTTGAATAAGAGAAGAAAAAAAACGAATGGAGGAAGTGAATCAGCAGTGGTGGAAGGAATGGAGGGCAAATCCCTTCTTACACTGACATCTTTGTTTGTCCATGGTATCAATTCATGCTCACATTTTCCATGGTGCTATTTAATGACATGCAGTCGTCGTCATCATCATCATCATCATTTTTGTCGCAATAATGCCCCTTTTCAGCAGGGGGTGCAGAAACAGAGATGCTACCGCGTAAGAATGCTAATTTGCGGCCAGGTAAATGAGAAGCCTCGTAAAAAAATCCCAGAATAGAACTAAAGCTCTAAAGTGGGCCTTTCTTAATCTGCACACAGGGAAGCTTGAGCTCTGCATCCTGCTACTTCAAAAACAGGCTGCCATTTGGGGATCAGGCAGGAGGTTTCTGACTGGCAGCTGGAGATTAGCTTCCTGGCTACATTTCAAACTGGCAGCGTTTTCCTGCTTCCATCCGTAAAAAGCAGGTGCCTTTTTAAAAGAAGGTTCCCCTGTATCCTGTGTCAGTACATCCACCCCCTCTACCTTCCCTCCTCCTCCATGTATGTGTTGTTTTTCTCCTGGAGCTCTGGAGCAGGGTCAGCTTGGGTTGCGGGGTTGTCTCGTGGTATCCTGGAGACATACTTTGTCTGCCAAAGTGTCTATTTCTGCTTGTGAGCTGTGTGTGTTTGCTTTTCAAAAGAGTGGCTGGTTTGTTTCTTGCATGTATAATCCACGGAGGCTCTGCTCCTGAGACACATTCACACACCTCAGGATGTACCATTCATTCTGCACAATCCAGACTGTTTACAGCGCTTTTAATTTCATCCAACTTGTAATTTATGACAAGTAAAATCATGTGTCAGCTGAATAAGTGCTTTACTTGTGAACACAGAAATGAAAACGTTATACTTTATTTTTACAAGCCAGGGGAGGGTTTTTTAAGGCCAGGTGTGCTGACTTCACTCGCTCCATGAAGTTTGTGGCAAACTGGCATGATTTGAGTTTGTTTAAGAGGATTTATTAGGCGCAAGAACACTCGTTAAAACCTAGACATATGGCGAAGCAGATAATACAAATGACACTTTCAAAACGTACCGTTGTCGATGTGCATCCAAAAGCTATTTAGACTTTTGAACGCTTGCTAATTTGGAGAAGGAAGTGTATTTCATTAGCTGCTGGCTTCTCTTTGAAGGGTTTCAGTTCATTTTCCCCTCCTCGCTCAGCCGTGATTAATGGCTCCGCTCTGGCAAGTGTTAAAAGTTTCATAAAAGAGTTTGAAGTTAATACACCAAATGACTGCAATGTAGAAATAATTATGTCTTTCTTTCATTTGTGACATTGACCATGCTGTATTAAGAAAATAAGCATCCCCCCTGACTTTATCCAGGCCCGTCCTACAAAAACCTTTAAAATATTTAATTTTCTGTATCCAGTCTAACAGGTATTTGCTTTACTTAACAAGTTGGTATTGGCCGACATAATATGTAGAGTGGAAAGCGATTTAATCTAATGTCTAATCCCTCACCATGTCTCCCTGAGCAAAGACAAATGTTTGTTTTTATGTCTGGAGATGCAAATACCGTGATAGTATTATGTTTTTAGATGGGATATCTGACATGCTGTGTACATTTCAATCTTGGCCTTACTGGAGATATAGGAGGAGTCTGGAAATGTGTAAGATAATTTTTTGAAGATCACGGTGGTCATTAGAAGAAAATGTAAATTCAGAGTTAATTAGAATTCCCTTTCTTTAGTTTTTATACAGATTAAATATCTTTAAAAGCAAGCAACTGTATCACAGCTGTTTAATACAATTGGTCTAATTGGTTAGCTGGCCGGCTCTGTTGTGATTGGTCAACCGCTTATACCTCATTCACACCAACGCAACTCCGGTTCAAGCTCCGTGCTAGAGCTTTTCAGGTTCAGAACCGGTTCTTCGGTTTAGCTCTGGCTCTTTTCACACAGACGCGGGCTTCTTGTTGTTGTTCAGGAGTTGATCCCGCCCCTGCCCCTGCCCCCGCCTCGACGTAAGCGGTGCTTTTGCTCTGGCCGGACAATTTTTTGGTGCTCGAAATGAACCGGATTCCGGAGCTAAGAGGCTGCTCCGCTGCGGTGTGAAGAGGAAAACCCGGTGCTTTTCAAGCTCCAGCTCAGAACCGGCCCTGAAACACTGTTGGTGTGAATGAGGTATCAGAGATGTCCCGCCCCTTAGCCAATCACGTAATCAATGCGTTGGAGCGGTAGCCAATTGAGCGTGAGTGTTTTCAAAGTGATGTCATTATGATACAAAAGTAAACAAAGGAGTCCAATGGAGGCGTTTCAGGCAGGGGGCGGTAGTGTGTGGGAGAGAAACTCTGGAGGGAACACTGGGATTTTTGCCTTTGCAGACCATTTACATGCACAGAAACCTATATGACACACTACAGGAAAGGGAAACCCCCAAATAGTATAATAGTGCCTCTTTGTGTTCAACCAGTTGTCACTCAGTGATGCAGAGATGGCAAATTAGTTGTTTCCTGACATGTGGCAGCTTCTTGCCAGCTGGAGGCAGGATGCAGGATACAGAAGCTGGCACTAAAAAGCCACATCAGTAAATCCATATCAGGGCGCTCCCCCGAGGAGACAGGATGTTAGTTAAATTCTAAAGAACATATATTGTGCTGCGGTCGTCACAAACAGGACTGTGGTGGTGCTGAGAGGAAAACATGTGGAGTGAGCCTTCATAGACCCTATTTACCACGTCCTGACACTGCTGGTGGGTGTGATAATAGGGATCCAGCGTCTGGTGGTCGGCCGCTGGGAAGGTGCCGTGTATGGACAGGTGTGCTCCAGCTGCTGCTGCTACACAGAGACAGGGTGTGGGCAGGAGGGGGGAGGTAGAATAAATGCTTTAGACAGGTGTCGGCTAGGGAAATTGCCTACAGGTACTAAAATAAATTAACGTTTTTATATTACAATTATCTTTTCTAGATTACCATTTACCTCTTATGTATTTGTTTGTTTATTTATTTGTTGTTTTTGTTTGTTTTTCAATAACAAATGTATTTCTTTAAGAAAAAAAAAAGTATGTTAATAATTTAGTTTGTGGGAGGAGGGGTGGGATTAAATAAATGTAAACTTCCCCCCACCCCTTTTCAGATGTGTAATTAAGTAGATTATTTGTTTATATAATTTAGAATCAGTAATATTTTTGTATATCAATTTGACACTGCTTCATTTTGTATTGTATAATAATTCTCATGTTAAATTGTTGTATTATTGTTTTACAAATTCGAAATAAATCAAATCAAAATCAAATCAAATGTATCCGTTAAAACAAACAATATACTCTATGTGTAGAAGGCTTGCACTCCAGGTTATAATGATTCAGCTCAAATGGATCTGTCCAATGGCAGGAAGCAGGAGATAGTGAGACCGTGAGTCAAATACCATGTGAGATTATCTAACATGAAGCGTTGGCACCGGAGCAGAGTCCTCGGCTTAACTGTAGTGACTCAGAAAGGTTGTTTTACAGTATGTGTCATAACTTTGTGGTTAGGTTTAAGCTCTGAATCTACTTGGTTTAAGTTTGGAAACAAATACACGACAGTCTCACCCTCATGCGATTCTGAGCATCATAACTTCTTTTAGCTTTTTGTTTCACACGGGACACCAAAGCAGGTCCCACGCGGGAAACTCCTGTGCGTGTTTGACCCAGCCCTAATACTCCCACCCTCAGCTCACTTAACACTACGAGTGTAGCTCTGAGTGGCTAATAATTACGTGGATGTGTTTACATGGGATTAATTAAAAACCCAGAGGCCAACGCCCACTGCCCGAGGCTCGGTATTTGAAGCCCTGGGAGTGAGACTAAGATACATTCATATTTGGTATGCTTATCAACTTATTGAGAGTTAGATGACAGGATTCATACTTGTCTTCTCTTAATATAAGGATAGCTTAGCATAAAGACTGGAACGAGGGGGTAACAGCTAGCATGGCTCTGTTTAAAGGTACCTACCAGCAGATTTAAGGCTCACTAATATGTTGTTACATTTTGTTTGATTATTCTTAACATCAGAACCGTCAAGCAATATCCTTGCACTTATTGTAACCTCAGCAAAATGTCAAACTGCTGATTGTACTTATTGTCTTTTAAACTGATTTAAATAAACAAGAGAAACAGTATCAATAGGAGAGCTAAGTGAGATACGTTAGAGCTTTCTGGCAGGCTTCTTCAATCACATTAAGCTGGCTGTTTTTAAAGACCGCCAGGAAGGCAATAGGAAGTCTGAACAGTACTCATTAGACATTTTGCATTTGATATGGTTTGTTACTTTGGTGTTTGAACTGTGGTGAAGTGTTGAAACAATACAACACCATTTCAGTTTGTTGGGCTAACACTTTGGCTCATTTAGACAGTTGTACTTTAGGGAGATGTGATGTATCCTCCTTTTAATGACATAAGTAGATATCTGTGTATACTGTGTTGAAAATAATTAGTATCTCTCTATTGTTTTTGTCTAGTCTACACATAGTTTCGCCAAGGTCGGGTTACCAGGTGTCCATGTGTGTTTATTGTATCTATTGTTTATTCTCCTCTCAACACAAAGCTTCTATTTGACCTCCTCTCTTCCTCCTTGAGCCAATAAGACTCTTTGTCTTCATGGGCAGCATGTCTGCAGTTTGCATGTCACTAGACAATGTCTGAACTCATCTCATGTCACTTTGAATATACAGTATGTGATGTCAGACAGCAGTGATACAGACTGCCTGTCTTTGTACAGGTGTCATTGTGTATTGTTGTTCAATGTGAATTACAGCATCTTTTTAAGGGGATTTTTCTTCTCCATTGGTCAATTAGTGGTTTATTATACAACCGTTTAAATGATTCTGTGTCAAGATTATTTTCTCAGAATAAACTGAGGTTAAAAGGTCATTTTATAAAGAAACTGCTCAGCCCTAGGGCATCAAATAAAAATGCCATAATCAGGATTTTTTTTTTAAAGGTATATTAAACTGTATTCCCTTACAGTTGAATAAAAAAAGAAGTAATCAGAGTACATAAAAAAAGGGGGATTATTATCAGGATTACAATCAATACATTTTAAATACAGAATGATTTTTTAACTGTACTATTCTATAAACCTAGCCTATTCTTTAATCTAGAATCGTTAGGCCTGTACATTGCCATTATTTGCTTTGGTTTTTAATGACAGTTCTTCTTCTTCTTCTTTTTTTAATACTTTGTTTATCCTAATCCATCTACTGTTTCAAACTAAAAAAAGAGGATACATTTTTGACACAAAAAATCTTGGTTTCCTCCTTTCTAATCTTGCATTGTTCCGTTTTCTTACATAACACACTTAAGTAAATCAATTTTATTGATATTTCATGTCATTATTTGCAAGATTATTGAGGTAATCCAGAAGTAACGTAAAGTAACATTACTTTTGTATTGTCATACTTAGATTAGGTTACTGAATACATGTTTATAGGCAATTGTAACAGATGACTTGTTTAACATAACCATCCCAACCCTGCTTTACAGGACGCAGATAGGGCTGCTCGATTATGGCAAAAATCTTAATTTCGATTATTTGGGTCAATAATTGATATCACGATTATTAAAAACGATTATCCATTTACTTTGAAAACATCCATTTATTGAAAAAAATGTTTTGAACGGTATGTTTTGAACAGTTGATTACCCTGAACTTTAAGTATAATTCAACTGAAAAACCAATACAATTTTTTTTAAAAATAAATATTGTTTTTGCAAGCCAATATCGTAATTGCGATTAAAATACGATTAATTGCGCAGCCCTATACGCTGATGTCGTTTTCTATTGGGGTGGGGTTAAACTGGGTGTTACAGAGTGTTCACCTCAGCTGAATCCTGATCCACCGGCCTGTTGTATATTTTCCTTTTCGTCTCAGCCTTCAGTGTGTGGACTCTCGGTCTCTCATCAGTCGGTCTCGCTCCAAGTCCTCCTGGAATTATGTCAGCTGCAGCCTTTTTTTTTTTTTTTAAAGAATGGGAGGGGTGCAGTGCTCATTTACTCAGAAATGTAATACCATTGGTGAGAGTACTTTTAAAGTGTGTGTGGTGTTTTTTCATGGCTGTTTTTCTTGCGTTTAGTATGTGGCTGTAAGGCATTTCCACAGTGGCCCCAGGCCTGTCTGTCTGCCCATTATACAGCGGTCATGGATATCAGGGTGGAGAGTGCATTCCTCAGCAGGGCTGCAACTTATTATTCAGGATTTGTTCATCAAGTTATTAATGTTTTTACTTTATCTGAAGTGTCAAAGATGGTGAATCAATTACCCATTCTAGAGTTTTATGACCGTTTTTGTATTTTCAAGTAACTTTGAATAAAGGGATAGATGAGCGATATCTGTTTGTCTACTGAATTCCTACTACACCCTAATTCTTATTATGAATAACACCATTAGATAAGCGTACAAAAAATGTGAGGTTTTAGTCAGTTACAATGTATTCTCATTGTAAAATTATAACTTTTACTACAGTAATGTATTATTGATGTCTATCTTAGATCTAAGGTTAAGGTCAGTTACAATGGTGAAGAGTTTGAGCCATTAAAAGGTTCACAAATACATTGTTTTTATTCTTTCAAGCTAACTTAGACAGAAGTGGCGAGTACATGAATTCAGGTCTTCTAAACACACTTCTTGCTCCACTGAAAATATTTTGAGTATGTCACACACACCATTTTAGACCAGGAAAAAAGGGGAAATACAAGTAAGAGGTTAAAGGTCAGGAACAATGGATTCCAATGGTGAACACTTCTACAATTGTACAATCAAGTTAGGTCCAACTAATGCATACATACATACATGCATAGTATATCTACTCAAGTCTTACTGAACCCAAAATTATTCAGTTTGAAACACACACCATTGTAGGGTTAAAAAAAGTTTGTAAAAAGTTACAGTTCATAGTCCGTTACAAAGGAGAAACATTTTTGATCCTGGGGAAGTATCATAACATCTTTATTAAACTTTAAAACTAGTAACATTCACATTTATCACTTCTCTTGTGTCCATCTATCAGTACGCTCAGAAGTCTTTCTAACTTAAACCTTCCTTATTCCAGGAGGGGTTGAAGAGGAAGATCAAACATGAATAATGTATTCATCAGCACGAGCATAATACCTTTTAATAAAACCTGTTGAAGAACATACAGTGTGTCTTTTAATCATATTCATAGTACACGTGCTTCGCAGTGAGTGTGTGTGCGTCAGAGAGGAAGAGGAAGAGGGTGAGTGATTATTTCTGGGATGGATGTTTGCGAACATCTCAAGGACATAACTTGTGCGCTCAGGAGCCTTGAGCAGCTATATTTGGTCTTATTATTTGCACACCGCCACATCAGTCAAAAGAGGTGTGTGTGTGTGTGTGTGTGTGTGTGTGTGTGTGTGT
>CALSBZ010046868.1:63568-83195 GCA_943591055.1 Gobionotothen gibberifrons | reverse complement strand
ACACACACACACACGCACACACACGCACACGCACACACACACACATGAAACATGTCCCCATGCAGCAGCAGACTGCAAAGCACTGCATTCCTCATGACTTTTTTTCTTCTTCTTCTAATAAATGTGATCCCAGAATCCGGGGAGGGAGACCAGCGCTGTGCATTAAAATTCATGGGAAAAGATGGCAATAAAATATTTCTTTCACTCTCTACTCCCTTCTTTCTCTCCTTCCCTCTCCACTCTCCCCACTTGCTCCCCTCACCCTTCTCTCTTTTTCATTCCCTCACTTGTCTGCTCAACACACACACACACACACACACACACACACACACACACACACGCTCATAAACAAGGCACGCACACGCACACACACATATACACACATTTTTTTTCATCCCCCGTGTGCACTCTCCCTCTCGTTCAATCTCTAACCCTCCTACTGGCTCGTCTTTCTCAGCACCCCCCTGCTGTCCTTCATCCTTTATTCTCTTCCTCCCTCCCTCCCTCCCTTTTCCCCTCCCTACCTCCCTCCCCCCTCTGTGTTTCCTCTCTGTCTCTTTCTCTCTCTCTCACACACACACACACACACACACACACACATATACACTCACACACACACACACACACACACACATTTATACTCTCACACAAACACACACCCATCTATATTTTCCAACTCCACCTCTGGCAGGTTGTGATTTCCACTGTCAGAAATTGCTTTTTCAATATCTCTCTCTCTAATTATGAGCCCCGCCAAAGGGGTCGTGCCACCAGAATACCAATTTTTTCCCATCATTTCTCCCTTCTTCTCCAGAATTCTTCTCCTTTTCCAGGTAACAACAATGCTGCATATTCAATATATGCCCATGCAAGCGTTGCAGCATTATCACTGTATTTCGGTGGGTTCTGCTGTCTCAGATTTAGATGTATTCTGTCTTTTCTTGTTTGGTCAGCTCCCTGTGGTCATGATTAATTTTTGACATCTCAAAATGAGCAGGACAATTGCAGAAAGTTAGTGCAAAAACTCTATTTATTTCTATATCAACAAGGATGAATTGGGGAGGAAATGTAAGATTTCTCAATGCATTGATGGTTTTTGTGGGGAGGAGAAAAAAGAAAACCACTGAATCTTGATACAGCCACCACACAGCTCCTCACACTCTCAATCACTCCCTGTTCCCAGGAAAGGGTTAACCTCACACAGCAGTTGTAGCCTGCTTGATTGACGTGCGGAGCTTTGAGCTGCCTACAACGTCCAATCAGCGAACGGTCAGCGCGCCCCACGTGGGTGTTCTCAACGCTCATTGGCTTATGTTACCAGTGTTTACCGTGCCGAGGCCGAGCCCCACGTGGAGATTTCATTCAATCACTGAACAATTCCTCTGTATTTCTTCTTGAGAAAGAAAATGTTGTACTTTTTAGATATTTAAATTTGATAAATGTGTAGGCATAGATGTTTAATTCCTCAGCTGGATGAGAATTAACCTTGTTACAATTCAACACCAAGTGAGGACGGATAAGGGTTCTTTGCAAATATCACCAGGCTATTTGAAGACATGTGCAAATGCTGTCTTCATAACTTCAAATAAAAAAAAAACCTTTATAATGTTTTTAATGTTGATAACTGTGTTGGGGGGCAGTGTCTTTAGCCCCCTCCTCCTCCTTAAAGAAAGCTACTCATATGTTATGTCCCATTGAGGATCAGAGAGGGGGGAGTGAGAGGAGTGAGGGACTGGGAGTGTTGTGTGAAAAGAGTGCAGGCCAACCAGCGAGACAAAAGAGGCTGCGGCTGCATTGAATGTGCCGGTGGTGTGTCCGTCTCCGAAGCCACAAGCAAACCACATTTCCCCCCCTCCCCTTCTGGCCTGTACGGAAGGCGAAGATACACCGGAGAGGGAAATTGCGATATTGTAATTCTGCTGGAAAAGCGCGAAGTTGAGGACTTTGGAAGAAAGAAAAGAGCTTGTTTTTTGGACCGGGTGTTCCTGCTCTCCTCTGCCCGTCCTCACTACACGGTGCGCGGTTGGAGATATAACCCAGAACAAAGGAGTCTTGAAAGCGAGGAATGAGCAAGCCGAGACTAGCTTTGCCATTACCTTTGAAACCGGGCCAAATGCCTCTCTGAGACCAACAATAGTACATCGGCTGCTCGTATTTCTCGACGAAGCTTTCCGCCTGAAAAGCGAGAAAGAAGAAGGACAAAAAAACCGCACACGGAGACACAAGTCGGCGGCTACAATGTTTCCCCAGAACCGACCACCGGTGAGTAAAGCTACGCTACTATGTAACACACGTTTTAGGAGGTTATTGTCTTATTGTATGAACCCTTTATCAAATATAACGTGCGTATATGATTTTAAACGCTCCAGTTAGAAAGTGCAAACCGAAAATGTTTGTCTTTGTCATCCTTACTGTGCATTTCCGGGGACTCCTTTGTGGGGGAATTATGATGCTCTATAGGCTGTTATACAACATATTATCTCCTTTGTCTATATTTTAACGCCCCGTGTAATCTGTGTTTTATGAAGGTCAAGCAGATTGCTGTCAGTAGTCCAACGTCCAACTTTTGCTGAGTGTCTTTTGTGTGTGAATCTCATGTCCTTGGTGGCTAACACCACCACCTCCAGTAGAGAAACATGGAGCCTCCTTATATTCCCCATAGTGTGGTGGAGTTGACCCAGATGATGAAGTGTGTGTTTGTTTGTCCCTTCCTCACGAGATATGTGTGTGTGTGTTTGGGGGGGGAGAGTGAGTCAGCTTGGCTTGTTGACACCTTCACTCAATGGTCTGCCCTTTTCAAGTGCCACTCATTGTTTTCATTTTTTGCTTTTCACTCATATCAAGGGTGAGTCATGCCCTCTGATTTACTGATTTGATGCACTGAAAACTAGAAGCTTCCCCTTAGAAAGATATCCAAAAGTCTTTCTATAATGACTAGTAACGTGGCTGTAAAAATGATAAAGAAATTGGCATGTTATCTGTATTTTCAGATGAGGTTATAGCGAAATTCTTGCTGCGTGGCTTCAATTTGTTTTAGTCGAGTTAGGTGGAGAGCTTTTGAGCAGGCTGAAATACATAAACACTGGTCCTCCAGCTGTGTGAAGTATCAATTAAGACCTGCTCATTTGCCTAACCCTCATCTACATCCCTCAGCCATGCCACCCTGCACCCCACCCCTGACAGTGTTTTGACATTCATGTCCCATGCATTGAAACCAGATTAAGCACACAGTGATGTATAACTTCTTGTGCATGTGTGTTTATACCACTTTAATTAAGGCATCTCACATATTAATTAGTGCAGGGGAAAACCCACAACAACACTGTTTTTCAGCTTATTTATTTAACGTGTTTGCATGTGGCTTAAATTGCATCAAGCATTGTAACTTTTTAATTATAACTTCCTTTTGAACAATAAAGGGATCTTGTGAGTTCCAGCACATACGATAAAACACACACTCCAGCAGCTGTGTATGTATATGGCTGACGGCAGGAAGGCAGGGCAGGAGGTAGACTGTGGGTCTGTGGTTAGCACTGTAAACCCAATCCCTCTCATCCAGCCTCTCCTCACTGTGTTCCTGTGAGAGCTCCAAACCACATCTTAATGTATGGACAGGCGTCCCAGGGTGAGAGGAGCAGACTGCGGCGGGTCTGGGTTCAATGTTTAGGCCGGCGGTGCTGCTTCATTTCAGCCCTCTGCAGGTCTCAGCAGCTCCACGTGGGAGCCTGTCCTCCTCAGAAAGTCTCCAACCATCGGCAGCTCTTGTTTGCACCTCTGAGCGAAGGGCCACTCAGCCCGGCAAACTGTTTAATCTCAGAAATGCTAGACTGGCAGTGACCTGTCATCACTGCATACCAGTCTGCTGTGAAGGGAGTGACCCATATATTGTTATACGGTGACCCATATTTACAAATGCATTGTAATCAAATGGTTATTGAGAATTGTGCTCCATTAATTGCACACTTAAAATGCATTTTCAGATACTGAACAAGACACACTGTGGATGTTCTGCCATAAGTTAACATCCAGGTTATAGCTTGCTAGTGTCCTAAGTAAATGCAGAACATGCCTTATCTTAAAGGGGCCCTATGATGCTCATTTTCAGGTTCATATTTGTGTCTACTGTGACTTGTTTACATGCTTTAATAGTCAAAAAGCTCTTTATTATTCTCATACTGTGCTGCAGCACCTCTTTTCACCCTCTGTCTGACACCAGAGCCCAGTCTGCTCTGATTGGTTAGCTGGCAGGCTCTTTTGTAATTGGTTAACCACCCAGAGATGTCCCGCCCCTTAGCCTATCACGGTCAATGTGTTGGAGCGCTGGCCAGTAAAAGCAAGCGTGTTACACCGTGACGTCACTATGTTACAGAAATGGTAAATGGTAAATGGACTGTACTTGTATAGCGCTTTATCCAGTCTTTACGACCCCTCAAAGCGCTTTACATACTACATGTCGTTCACCCATTCATACTGAGCAGTGCCACTTGCTCTAGGACCTAACATTCACACACCGTTGGCCATGCCATCGGGAGCAACTCAGGGTTAAGTATCTTGCCCAAGGATACATCGACATGTTAACTGCATGGGCTGGGATCGAACCCACAACCTTCTGGTTGAAAGACGACCGCACTCCCTCGCAGCCACAGTCGCCCTCGAAGTAAACAAAGGAGTCCAATGGCTGCGTTTCAGGCATGGGGGGGAAGTGTGGGAGAGAGAAACTCTGAACTTGGGGATTTTAGCCGTTGCAGACCATTTTAAATGCACACAAACCTACAGTGTATAACTCGCTACAGGAAAGGGATAACTCAAAAAGCACAATAGGACCTCTTTCAACTTCCTCTCATCAGAGGCTAAATTCAAATGATGTGAAATACGTGATGGTGCTGTGGTGTCAACCAGTTCATAAACACGGCAGAGACATGCATAGAAACCTCTAGAAGCTTCTATGTGCAAAGATCACTTTTGGTATTTTGCCAAATAAATTATACTCTCTGAAATGTGTATCGGATATGGCAGGCATGGCTGGCTGTCTTAAATAGTTACGGTACTTTCAGATCTGCCACAGTGACACATACGGGGCTGTGCTGTAAAAACAGAAGTGGACAAGAATGCAAAACATCAGATAAGACTAGGACATTTCAGGGCCTGTTATGATACTCAGCATGTTAGCAAAAACGCATTTGACTCACTTTTAAATAAAGCAACAAATGTATTACTTGCATTACGTGGGACAAAATGGTGGCATTAGCAGCACATTTGTTATAACTCACCAAAATGTGGCCATGTTTTGTTTGCTTATGGGGAAAGTAGTTCTAATGATCTAACTGCTGCCAAAGTAGACTTCATCTCTGGCACATAATATATTTATAAGTGAGTTATTAACAGCATCCAGACGTCTCAAATGTCACATTTATGATTGGTCATATTATTACAAGAAGCCCTCTACCAACCCTTTTATCCCGAACAATGCCCTAGGGCGGGGGAGGGGTTTGTTAAGAGGCTACTATTGTGGGTGAACCGTGGTTACATTTTTGATAGATTAGCCCATCGATCATACATAATTTATAAAGTTTCATAATCTATTAGCGCAATGATCGGACAAGTTTCTAATGTTTGTCATATTTTCTTACCCACTAATTTCGATGCTACCAAATATTTCCATTGTAAACATTCATTAGTGGGTTGAGTTACTGTATGTGCTGTACACTGTACTTAGTTATCTGTTCTTCCAAATAAGTTAGTTTAAACCAACTGGATTTGTTTATGACAGATTTTCTGTCAAAGGACTTCCTTGGAAAACAGTTTTTATATGTCAGGGTTGTTGCTTGTTTTTATCAAAAAGTACCCGTTGACACATTTGACATTTTCTAGATTTATATAAGTGTATTTGTCACCGGCTGTCAAATGTTTCTAAAACCACACCTATTATCAATCCATACATCATATTGAATGTCGTGGTGTTGCCATATTTCATGCTATATTAAGCATGCATCTTACTTTAATATATACTTTTCTCGATTAATCGTTTTTTGTTTATAAAATCTCATTAAATTGTGAAAAATGTCAGCCCAAGTTTTCAAGCTAATGTCTATAAATGTTTTGTTTCGTCAGTCCATAACCCAAAGAGATTCAGTTTAATATGATAACATACAGAGAAAAGCAGGAAATTCCCGTATTTGATAGATTGAAAACAGCATTATCCGACATTTTTGCTAAACAACCAATTCTTAACAAAATGATTTAAATATTTGCCGATTATTCCTCTGTTTAATGACTAATCATGTCATTGTACTCCTCATTGATTATGCCATATCAAAAACAGAAGTGCACCCAAAAAGAAAGTCGTGGCTTCTGCCAGCGCCCCAAATCTGTCATTAATCATATGGAGTCTTTAAAAAAATATATATATTTCGGTGACAGCAAACCTAGTTTAAGTAGTTCATTTTTCTTACAGATGAAGCTGCAAGACGTGCTGAAGTATAATAACATATTGTTAAATGACCTGGAAAAGCAGCAGAAAAGAGAACGGTTTTTAACCTGGATTTAAAAATAACCCAGGGTTGGTGCAGACCTCAGATGTTCAGGAAGTTTGTTCCACATTTTCTACTGGTCTGAATCTTCATATGTTTCTATTAGGGCTGCACGATATGTCGTGACGATAATCGTGTTATGCGCATGCGCGATATTGACATCGCAGTGGGTGCAATTTTTAATTAATTTTTTTTAGGGCGTGCGATATTAAGTAGGCAAATTAACTCAAACACGTCATGTTACAATTATTTTGCTGGTTGCTACAAAAGGAAAACTCATGCGGCTCTCATGCCAGGGGTACTTGAGTGAGTGACATGCAGGCTCTGTCAGCAAACCACCAATCACAATCATTCTTGATCAGATCACAGCAGGATAACCGAGCTAGCTCAGCGTGTTGCTCTGATAACTTAAGATCCAGAAGTCCGTGACTAAAATCCATCATCCGGTTAAATATTGTTAAAAAAATACCAATTGTATAGCATTAAAGTTCAAGAAAGGATGGTTTGCGGACAAAAAAACCTGTCTTTTCTTCAATTCCTGTATGTTTTCATATCGCAGGGGAAGAAAATATCGCAATGTCAGTTTTTTCCAATATCGTGCAGCCCTAGTTTCTATTATCATCACAATCCCTTAAAGGAGGTAGTCTTTCTATGAATGTCCGGTCACTAAATATAGGTAAGGTAGGAGAGTGCAGAGAGTACATTGGAGCTGAGGCCCTCTCCTTGTCCTCAGAGCTAGCACAAAGCAAGCCTCCCCTCCTATCATGCTTTTAGCTCTTTATCACCATCACTGTTGTCCAGTGGTGAGAGTGTGGCTATCGATCAGGAGCTCGCCTGCTGAGCTCAGCCACCGATTAGATGGAAAGAGAGGGAGCCAGAGAGGGGGAGAAAAGGAAGAAAAGGAAGGAAAAGAGGCTGAAGGGATCTCGGGTTTACACAAGCTGTTGTGGAGGTGCGTCTCTGTGGAAGGAACAAACGAGCTGAGGGGGTTACCTAATAAAAGAAGGCACCTCCAGCAATTAAGCCAGCTGACAGGCAAACTGTGGCGCGCCGCTAATGTGGGCTGACAGCAGGGAAATTTGAATAACGAGGCTTGCGGGAGGAAGGAGAGAGGAATGAGGATGCGGAGGGGGGGAGAAAACCGAGAGAGAAAGATGTGTGGCGCTAATGAAACAGGTGCCTGGCAGCCCCACTAAGTGCAGGAATCATTGAGAGATTACTAGTGCGTTTCTCCAAGCAGCCACGCAGATAGCCACTTGATGAAAGCTGGGTGTGTGGGGGGGGGGGGGGGCGCAATAAACCTGTGTCTTCACTTCCCTGCGTTAACAATGCAAATCAGCTGAAAGATGACAGTCGTGTTTGAATAATTTTTAGTACGAGAGGCTTTGGCATCAGACGCTTTGGAGGAAGGACCGTGTATTGACATGTTTCGTGGCCCCGAGAGACGGGAATGTGTGTGTTTTTAAGGCGTGTGTGTGTGGGAGGAAATGCAGGGATACACACATTCAGGAATACTATTCTGGGTTAGACCCACTGTCACTGCGTCCTTGGTGAGATGAGAGAGGGAAAGAGAGGGAGCATGGTGGGTGTTTACTCTGATGATCGACTGTGTGGGTAAGCAGTGTAATTAGTGGCCTGACTAATGGGCCGGGCTATACGAAGGGAGGCAGCAGCACAGCATCTTCCCAGCTAGAAGAGACAGACAGAGCTCCGATTAAACAAATAAGAAACTGTAATCCAAACATTTGGCAGGAGACTTTTCTCAGCTATGGCTCTAGAGATGGCAACGAGTCGGTCGGGCTCCAGACGGAAATATCTCATCAGATATTGGATTAATTGATATATTATGCATTCAAACTAGTTTTGTTTTTGATGACATTGGTGATCCACGCTTTTCCTGGAGTGCTTACAGCAGGTTAATGTTTCTGCTTAAACTGCAAAATAGCTTAACGGTGGGGTAGGTAATTTCGGAGAAACCAGCTCGAGTGCGCTCGAATTTGAAAATACACAAAGAAAATATGCCACTTCCTTACAGAGCCCCTCCTCCAACACACATGCACGCGCACATGCACGCGCACATGCACGCGCACATGACCAATGAGGGCACGAGATAAGTTTGTGCACAGATGGAAGGCTGGCAGGCAGGTAGGCCATCCAGTTATTTTAGTCGGGCCGGCTCAGATGATTGGTCGTGCTTTTTACAGTACCACGGCTTCCACAGATGACATTTTTTAATGTATTTTTTGTCAAAGCATTTAAGATATTCATTGCTATCGGGATGTTAAGAGCATTCCATGGAATATAACAAAAAGTGTATCTCGAGCCGGTTTCTCAAACGTACCTACCCCACCTTTAACATCTGATAATGATATTGTCAGATCATGTCTGAGAAGAAAGACATGTCTGGTTGTGTGAAGAGATAATGTTGTTGGTCAGCCATATTATTTACTCCTTTAATGAGTTATTTCGTTGTGATCTCGGGTGGTGAATCCGACCCACTTTCTTTTGTATTTATGTCTTAAGGCTCTTTGCTGGATTGCTATAAATTGCTTCAGTCATTCGTGTTCCCTCAAAACTATTTCAAATCATTTGTCCTATGTTCATTTTGCTTCCGCTATTATTAGGTCAATCATGTTGCCATCTTTTAATCAGTATAATTTTAGGTTTAAAACCAAAAACTAGTAGTAGTTAGACAGACATTCCCTTCAGCCTCAGCTGTACTTGATTTTAATTGGCAATGCTTAGCATGCTAACACACTAAATCAAGATGATATGAAACGTTTACATTATACCTGCTTAGCAATGTATCCTGTTAGCATGTGGACATTAGCATTTATCTTAAAGCATCATGTGTCAAAGAACGGTGAGAGAGAGCTGTTATGTCTCCTCTTCGTCTTGTTTTGTGGGAACGTGCCAAATAAAATGTTGTTTTTTTTAGCTAGCTGTGGGATTTCTGTATAAGCTACATTCTCGGATTAGCGCAATCAGTGTTCAGGATTTGAATGAACACAATATGAGAGACTGTGGCTAAAACATAACAAACTGGAGACAAGTCTATAAAGAACTTGGACGCATCTTATCGTTTCTCCCTGACGCTACAACGTGGGGGAAATTGCCAAAGAAGTCAAGGAGAATGTGAGAGGTCATCCAAGAGAAATCCATTCCTCTTCTTATTCCCTGCGGACGTATGACGAAGACAGAGAAGTGTTCTTTTTAAGTGAACCTAATATCCTTACGGCCACACCACCACATAATGGCATTGATGGCCCCATTTCAGCTCCATTAGCAGATTATATATCACTCTCTGGGTCAGTGTGGCTAGTGAGGACGGAGACACGTCTTCCCATTTCTTATCTGACGTAGGAGCTGCAGTCATGTGCGAATACAATAAAATACATGTGTGCTTGTAAATACTTGTGGCGAACTGCATCGTGCAAGAAATCCACTTAGCGTTTGTAGTGGGCTTGTGTGGGCGTGTAGTCTCGTCTGTGTGTGTGTGTGTCTGTGTGCACATGTTTTGTCGAGGGTGGGGGGTTAGAGCAAGGATGTGAGGTCATAGTGGTTTGATACTTGCGGTGTAATTAGTGGTAACTCCAATGAAAACGGGAATGATTTAATCCAGGGAATGCAACACTGTTGACGTCCACTTCGCGTCAGAATTTATCGAGGGGTGCAGTTTTTCTGCTCAATTCTTGCGGCCATCACAACTCTCTGTACGATTGCTGTCATGGGATTTGTTGCATGTCACCTTAAATGCGCAGGAACATACAACCTGATCTTTTATGTTGCTAGCGCGGTGCTGTGACTGCATGGAGCTTCTCACCCAGTTAGCATGTTTAAACCATCCTTATTGGATTGTTCCCTATCCTATCCCACTGAAGAGATGCGATGGAAATTACTCCCATAGATGACTCATTCACACTCATCCCCTCATCATCAGGTCCTCATTTAATCATTGCAATTGACTTAGGCCTTCCAGGGCTAAGAGAGAGAGATTAGTGTGAACGTGTGAGTGCATGCCCATACATCAGATGTGACAGGGTCGTATTTTTCCACATTCAGCTTGTGCAATAGGTGGCTTTTGCCCCCCCCTAACGTTAGCCTAAAGCTGACTTTCTGACACAGAACAGAGCCTGTAAACGCCTCCTCGCCAGTTTTATCCAAACAGATGAGTAATCAGATGATCTGAAAAGCTCTCCTGCCCTCATGCAATCCCTCTCCGGTATTACAGAACCTGACTTTGGGATTGTCCGTGCCACGGGAAGATCCAGTCTGTAATTGTGTAACAGCGATTTCAGTCTATGTAAGCTTTGTTCAAGGGCAGACGGCGTGTCTCTTGTTTGCTTCGAGCCCGGGACTCGGCCAAGAGGGAGGGAATAACCGAGTGTAGGATTATCAGGTGAGGCTCCCTCCTGCCTAGATCCATTCCCAGAGGTCAGCAGGTCAGTGCCGCGACCTGACCTCTCACATTAATGCATGCTCAGCTGTTTTGCTTGATCTGGAGTCTGAACAGACTAAATAAATGCTTCAAAAAGAAACGTGACTAAAGAGGTTATGTATGCTTGGTTTCCGAAACAGCATCTGTCTTGCCCGTCCAGTCTAGTCTGGCATGAATCATCATGACAACAAACCTACCAAGCAGTCTGGAGTGAGGGTGAGCCAGCAGTGGTATCCTAACCGTGGGTTACAACAAAAAACACCACGATTTTACCTTCTTTTTTTTTTTAAGATGAACAAAATGGAACCAACATCTGTCTCCTTTCACCTGTCCTTGTTGACGTCGAAGGATAAAAAACCATGAGAAATGAACAAGGGAGTGATAAAACGGAGAGTGAAGAATAGTCTCCTCTTTTTTCTGCTTCCATCCTCTTATAAAATGGCCTCGGTGCTCTTCCCCCCCCCCCCCCCCCTGTGAAGAGTAATTGCTCCGTGCGTGTGTGAAAGAGGAGGGGAGACTGTATGTGTGTGTGTAATCATTGGTTTTTGTGTGAGGAAAGCAGTGTGTGTGAGCAAGGCAGAAAAATGTGTGTGTGTGTATAACGGTGGATTTGTGTGTATAACGGTGGGTTCGTGTGTGTGTGTGTGTATGTATGTGTATAATGGTGGGTTCCTGTGTGTGTGTGTGTGTGTGTGTGTATAACTGTGTGTGTGTGTGTGGCTGTCTGTGCTCCAGGAGGGGATCTGGCGGACAGATTGAGAGCAGCTTGTTAGAAAGAGGAACAATGAGGCCACAGCCCCTCTTCTATCTGCTGTTTTCTTTTATTTCCTTTCTCTTATTTCCATCTCCTTTTTCAAAACACATTCTCTGTTTCTCCTGCTCACCTCTTGTAATGTTGACTTTCTCACTGGCTGATCCCCCCCCATATTATCTTTTCAATAATCTTATCTATTTTCCTTCAAACTCTTCAATCAATTCAACTCCGTCTTTGTCTCACTCTCCTCCTCCTCCTTCCTCAGTATTTTCTCTCCTCTCTTCTGATAATGTCTCGCCTTCCAAAACACCTTCCTCTGTTTATTTCTGTCTCTTTCTCCTCACCTTGTCTTCACGGGGACATGCATGTTCCATAGCACATGCATGTAGGTATAGAATAGAATAGAATAGAATTCCTTTATTGTCATCGCACCTAGGGATGCACGATATTGGTTTTTTGAAACCGATACAGATACCGATAACTTCCTGCTTCTCAAGACCGATACCGATAATCGATAATAATATTATATATATATATATATATATATTAAATGTACCTGTAGTTTTTGCACACCTGGTGGTGAAACTTATGTCCCGTATATCGTTATCGATCAGAGTATGAAGGAGTGTGCATTGCATTTGTTAATACAAATAGCAAGCGAACTATCTAACTCTGAAACTTTGAAATAGTCCCATACTACCGACGACATGTTTGTTTACTGTCCTGGCTTCACGGCTGCACACCATTTACGTCACAGCCAGGCATGAGTTAGGGAGCGCTGGATTTGTGAAAAACTCCCCTCTTCCTAAACCACTAATACCACAGTACTGGCAAAACGGGAGGAGCCGAGTGAAAAACAAGCGCCCCTCATCCCAATCCACCCACACCGCAGTATTTTTTCTTTTTTTGTACCCAAAAAATATATTGTATATTATCGGGGCTATTAATAATCGGGTTTATCGGGATGACGTCATAATTCCTATTATCGTGCACCACTAATCGCACCAGGTACAACGAAATTTAAAAAAGCAATCCTCGCAGTGCATTTCCACATAAAACGAATAAATATATATCTATATAAACATATGCACACATAAACATATGCTCACACATCCATACCAACATGCATACATGCCCGCACATAATTTAAATACAGTTTACAATATAAAGAACACAGGAATGATATTTTGCAGTTGGGTGTAGGTGCTGCGTACTAGGCAAGCTCTGCTCTTGTTATGTTAACGTGCAGACGCCTCTTTCATACACACACACTCCCCGTGCACACTCTTTGGCATTTGATATGAGTGATGTTGTGATTAAATGGTTAATTAAACACCATTAATGTGTGACAGACATCACTGATGTGTAGGACATCAAGATGTGAGATGTGCGTGTTTGAAAAAACTCTAATTAATAATGGCGGCTGTCATTCTGCCCACTTTTCATTCTTAGTGTCATTGAGCCATGTAGGGTCTGTTGTTCAGATGGAAAAGTGGATTATATTGAAAGCAAATCTCCTTTTTGTGACGGTTTACTGTAAAGTAAATAGCATAAAGGGAAAGCAACACAATCGGCAAAGAAAATAATCCCTGAACTATGTGGGAAAGGAAATATGTAACTTGCCTTTTTCACTGTCGGGTGTGTTTGGCCTTAGTTTTCATAATGTTTCTTTTTGGCAAATGTTGTAATGAACATACCGGCAAGGAGAAACGACTAAAGAAATTATAAGCGCTATATTGTATGACACATTTATTCCAAGTTACACATGAAAGTTGCGCACGTTATAACAAACCCCAGTGGGTCAGACGGTGTCAAATGAAGCTACACAACCAATGGTTCAGGATGCACATTAGAGGGGCCCTCTTCCAGGGGAAATGGCACTACAGGTGGTGGTGGTACCCTCCTCCAAAAGCTCTTGTATAACCTTTTCGGCAAATGTTACAAACCTGTGAAAACTCATCTTGATCCGCATTACAAAAAGCCTCAGAAAAGTCAACATTACTGGCTTTTTCTTAGATATGTTTTGCGATTGAAGACCTAGAAATCCTACTTGGCAATGAGTCTAAAACCTTTCCTCCTACAATCCTCCCTCCCTCCCTCCTTCCTCAGACCATCCCCACCAAAGGCTGGAAAAAGAGCATTTTGTGTTTGAGTTAATGACGACTCGGCCCTCTAATAAACGAACAGACGTATTAAAAGTCTGTTCTTCCCTGAAAATGGCCGTACGTGTCTATCACTTAACCTCCTCGCTGTACTTGACCGCAGTGGAGCCTGTGAACCGGCTGTCCCTGGCCTCTGTACTCTGTTATTTTGACAGAGAGCCAAAAAGACTGACAGACGGACAGCCCCCCCCTCGTAGTCCTAGCTCTCAGCCCTCTTTTGTCCGCCTGTCCTGCAGCATTACCCCTATGGTTGTAGTCTCCTAATTGCTCTGAACCCTGCAGAGATGGGAGACCAAGCACAGGGTTGTGAGGGGTCTTCAGCTATGATGGGCTCTCCACTCTTCTCCCACCCATTTCTTTCTTTCTTTATGTCTTTCTTCTACTCAGACTTGCAATTGAACAAAGAGTGCTCATTTAGTTAAAAAGCTGTCCTAGTCTTGGTGACCCGTTCACATCTGGCTCTGCTGCGATGACGGCGTCTGTACTAGAAAGTCCCTCGCAAGAGTTAGACACAAACACGCTGGAAGAAACGCGCAAACGTGGTGCTTTTTGCTTCCAGTGATTGTTTGTGGTGTTCTTTGTAAAAGCAGCTGAAGTTCGAACAAAAATAAGAGACTGTTTAGAAAGGAGATGACGCACTAAGAATCATTCTTTTGTATCTGTACCATGTGGGTTTTTGCCACCGTCATGCCTCTTTAAGTCAGGTAAACGAGCACACAGATTATGACTGCTTTTCTCTGCACCGTCACCAAAGCGATTACTGGACACATTTTTTTTGCACGGCATTTATTTTCCAAGCATTCTGCATGTCTGAAAAATGCCACTTTAGTGTCAATGTACTAATCTGTTGGATTTGAATCGGCAACCCGCTCTTGCGAGATCTGGCAACAAAGCGCGGTAAACATAAGTCGGGCTGTGTCAAACTTTTAGGCTAATATCGACCAACTTTCTTTAACGTACTCACAGACAAATGTATATAATTTATAACATGTTTGTCAGCTTTTTAAGTAGCTAATGTAAGCAAAATATGTAAAAACATTGGACAATGTTCACTTAAGATATTCAGATGTATACCGTTGAACTTGTTATATGTCTTAACTCTTAACTTATAGAGCATCTTAGTCATATTACAGAGATTATTCAGCCATTGACTCTGTGATGTTTACACCATTTTGAAATCTGATGTGAAAAGTGTCATAACTATTCTGTACTTTTTAAACATGTTATTAAACCCCTTAAGTTGGCTATGCTTTTCCAATCTCAGGCACCTCTCCAGCCACCCCCGGGGTCCTCGGCCTCAGTGGTGGCCGCCGCAGCAGCAGCAGCGGCAGCAGCGTCGGGGCAGCCCCAGGCCCTGAAGCTCACCTACCCAGAGACCCTGGACCGCATCAAGGAGGAGTTCCAGTTCCTCCAGACCCAGTACCACAGGTGGGTTTAAAAAAAAAGAAGCCAAATAGTAAAGGAATTTAAATAATTATAAAACATCAAGGAAATGTTCACACAATCACAAAATATGTCAAGCGTTTTCATTGGCTCCCCTCAAATCATCACAACATCGTCATATCTCGGGGGCAAAAACACATTGGCGCATATGAGCAAATCAGCCACTACAATTTAGTTCAAAAGCCTCATTGGAGGAAGCTTATGTTTTGAAAAATGTTCAGTAATGGATAAAACAAGGGTTTCTTTAACAGTGTTTCTGAAATGCATCTGGATTGTGTCCACTTCCAAAAGGTCTTCCACTACTTTCTCGGCTAATTAAACTTCATCTTTATTATAGAAAGCCACTGGATCATGAACAACATTACAGGCTTTTTCTTTATACTCGTCATATACAATCTGAACTGTCATTTATCAGATCTAGAAATCCTACTTGGCAAGGAATCTACATATGGACTCCCAACAATATTCCCACTTTCTTTTAAATGTCGTATTACAGGCTGGAAAAAGAGCATATCTTGTTTGAGTTAATGACAACTCTGTCTTAAAAAATCTAACATAGAAACCATAAAAAGTAGTCTGTGTCTATCAGAAGTGTTTTTAAAGATTCAAGTAGCTGCAGGTTCAGGTGAGATTATGAAATACGATCCCGGATGAGTTTGAAGGATGTCAGACGCCAAAACACATCGGTTTATAATACTGTGAAGCAAGATTTTACCACTGTTTTTATAGACATTTTAAAGAAATGATATGGTTATTAATATGGTTATATGGCATGCACAACTAAATGGGACACAGTTTAACATAGAAATCATCTAAGTAACAATCCACAAATCGGAGAAAAAAACCACATTTATACATAAATGTAAAGGATAAAGTTGCCTGATAACGAATGCTTCACTAACACTCATATGCACATACACTGGATGGAACTGGACGTTTTACCACCCTGATGTTATCACAGAAATAACATCAGAGTTTGTAAGTTCTCTGTCTGGTAGGCTGACATGTAAAGGGTAGATTTACCATTTTCCCACCACCAGTCATTCACCAGGAATGTGCACATGTATTTGCTCAGTGTGTTGCCAGATGACTTTACACCAAGTTTTGGCAAAAGTCGAGCCGGGGCAGATTCAACTTTTCCGCCAGCTACTCTTTTTGCATTACTGTCTGGTGTGTTGGATGTGCAGGAATGTTCCCTGAATGCCTTTGAATGTGGGATTTGGACTGGCTGTGGAGTCCAACCCTCCCTCCCTCCCTCCTCCCCCATCCCTCTCTTCTCCTCTCAACCTGCTTTGATTTAGCCAGCCAGAATCCACCCTCCCTCCCTCCCTTCCTGTCTGTCCCACTTCAAACTTCTTTTGTACAGCGCCCCTGGCCAGAGTCCCTAACCCCTGTGGCTACTGCTGCTTCTCTGTACACTCAAATGCCTGTGTGTGTGTTTGTGTGTACAAGTGTGTGTGTGTGTCTTCATTGCTATGTCCATTCTGCTCGTCAACAATTCAGATCAGGCACAGAATGTCTGGATCCACACGTACTTTTAATGTTGAGCTTGAGTGAAACATGAGACTGGAAATCTGAATAAAGATATATCATTAGCTTTATGATTATTGTGTGGATACAACAATTAGTATTTCCTTTATCATGTTGTCTCACTTATGTATTTGTCCTGTTCTCAATTACAGTATGATCAGTTAAAGAGAATGGGACGTTGGCTGATTGAACGTCCTCTTACCTTTCACTGATCGATGCATATTAACACGGCAGAGCAATTAGTTTTCTTGTCTTGTCCTAAAAGAAGAAAAACTATTGCATTTTTCAACTTCTAGTGCTTATTTTTCTTCATGAATATAATACTTTCTTGAATAAAAACTGTGGAAACATATTGACAAATGGATCTGAGGAAGACCTTTTGATTATATTCATGCAGCTGTGTGCTCCTAAACCCCCCCACGAGTGGCAGAACAATATAAAACTCACTTAATGGACCTCAACAGAACAAAACAACTTGGTCATGTCTTTCCACTTTATGGTCAAAAAGACCCACTGTGTAAGCTGAGCTGCGCCTTCACTCGCTCTTCAACTGAAACCATTAAATGATCACAAATAAAATAGCGTAAAATCACCCCTAATTTCCCCTATAGGCAGAATAACTGTGAGCGCCATTAAGCCGCACCAACCTAGACACATTTAGCCGTTCAGTGAACATGAGTCACCTGGATCTGTTGGTGGAGACGGTGTGATCGACTCTACTGGCAGCCGTTCAATGTTACACCTCGAGTTACAAAACACCTGGAGCGTCGCCCTCTTGCCAAACTCTGGTACTGAGAACTAGCGAGCAGCATAAACAATAAATGAGGGATGAGGTTAAGGACACGGTCGGGAACACGAGCATCTGCATCTTCCAGTTTCGATACCACAGCGTCCCCGGATCAGGTTTCAAGGCTTTGATCAACCTCTCTCCCACAAGCTGTTCTGAGCACGAAACCTTTACAGATAAATAATTACACTCTCTAACCACAGCTCATGACAAAAGCAACAGTTATGGAACAGATTGTGCTGTCAAGAATCTGTCAGATGAGTATTTTATAATCTGCCAGGTAGTCAGGGGTGTGTTCATTAACGACTGGTTCTGCTGGCTGGTGATGTTCGTAGAAACAGAAGCACACAGGTTGTGTTTTTAAAGGCACAGCTACAATGATAATGACCCCTTTGAACAGAGATCGCTAAAAATAGTCATATTATAATTTTTTTTTTGTAATTGTCCAACGGCTAAATGGCTTGTGAACGATCAAACCGGTATCACTTAATAAATTAGCATTGTTTTTTTTGGCTTCGGAGTGCTAAAATGTACAAGCCACTTGAATATTTTACCAGTATTTGGCAGCTGAGTGGTGCTACTTGTGTGGCCTGCACGTCATGTCATCACACAACTTTGCTGTCCATTTGATTAGTCCTAGTATGTCAAGTACAATGTGTTTATTATATCCACATAAGTCAATAATAGCTTTGATCCCTGAAAAAAGGAAAAGTCAAATATTTAATGTATTCCTGTAGGGATTGTTTCACACATTTTGAATAGTTTGTATAATGTAAAGCACAGCAGGGGAATTGCATCGGACATCCATTTTATTATTATGTGACTGCATATGTTCCCAATGCGCTGAGTTACCAGTTACTAGGTACGCTTTAAGTAATTCCCTTAATAAAACAATCCTGCAATAGAGCCTACCGTCATGAAGGTTAATATGTCCGTTACTTTGGGATCCATTGTGAAAGCTGCTTTATGCGGTGTTGTTAAAATGGCATTATTTTATTTGTGTGTTGAACTAAATATGACCTAGTACTAGGGATGTAACGATATATCGAATATCGCGGTAAATAGATGTCTCAATACTGTCGTGAGACTGACAAAATCTACCGCGATTTTATTTTTATTTTTATTTTTATTTTTTAAAACCTTTATTTAACCAGATGGTCACACTGAGATAACTAAAGTGAAACTTGATTTATTCTATTGCAGGGTCTGATTATTATATTGTTGACACTTTAAAATACTACTATCCTACTAAAATGCGGTAGAAATCAGATTTATTATTTAATAAAGAAAAAAAAAATCATCACATTTTTCCCCCTTTTTAATTTTTCAATATCGCGAATAAATATCGTACCGTGAGTTTTTGGTATCGTTACATCCCTACCTAGTACCTATTCATAATGTGGTATCTGAGTGTATATGCTAATATTTGACAAATACTATGATTACTATATTGCCCGGTCTTGTGCTGATGCTATTTTAAATGCACTTCGACTCCTTGCAGCTGAACTATGGATGGTCATGATGATATTACTTTAGCTTTTACTGAGACTTTTTGATGTTTGTGTGCATGTCAATCACCAAGCAGCGCAGTAATGCATCTCAACTTCACTTGAGCCATATGCTACTCTCGGGTCATAAAACCACCATTATGTTGTAAAAGCAGGAGCTAGCAGCCTTTAACATGGCCCACAGCACAGTGAACTGAAAACCACTAGATTCCATCCAAAGTGGTGCAACTCCTACAAGCTGTTGGAAGCCAGTTTGCTTCTCAAATGTAACTCATAAATAGTCAGTTTTGAAGAGGTCCAGACAGATAGTGGTCAGTGGGATTAGCGCTGGCCGTGTGGAGTCCTCCAGCAGACGGGTCTGAGCACAGATCCACTTGATTCACAATTTGATTGCATGCTTCACCTTCATGTAATCGGACCCACTTGTACTCTCTCTCTCTCTCTCTCTCTCTCTCTCTCTCTCTCTCTCTCTCTC
>CALSBZ010046868.1:21842-38568 GCA_943591055.1 Gobionotothen gibberifrons | reverse complement strand
CCCCCCCCCATTATCATCAGCAGCCAACTAAGCAGCGACTAATCCTGACCCTGTCCACACGTTATGCAACGAGTTGCTGTTGCCTTTTTATTTGCAAACCAGATGAGAATGATCAGTCATCGTCTCACCTCCGCCTGCCTGCTGATGCGTTAGTGTTACATCTAAGATATTGATTACGTTTGACTTTTTTTTTTGAAAACGGTTTCTATCAATCTTCTTATCTAACTCTTAAAGGTGGGGTAGGTAAGTTTGAGAAACCGGCTCGAGATACACTTTTTAGTATATTCCATGGAATGCTCTTAACATCCCGATAGCAATGAATATATTAAATGCTTTGACAATAAATACATTAAAAAATGTCATCTGTAAAAAGCACGACCAATCATCTGAGCCGGCCCGGCTAAAGTAACTGGATGGCCTACCTGCCTGTCAGCCTTCCATCTGGGCACAAACTTATCTCGTGCCCTCATTGGTCATGTGCGCGTTCGTGTGTTGGAGGAGGGGCTCTGGAAGGAAGTGGCAGATTTTTTTTTGCAGGTTGTGTATTTTCAAATTCGAGCGCACTCGAGCTGGTTTCTCCAAACTTACCCACCCCACCTTTAAAGAGTTTTTCAAAACCGTCAAACCTCTTTTAACACCAGGTTTCGCTCCTCCTTGTATCATACTCCACACCGGCAGGCAAACTGTATATCAGAGCGTCGTTAGGACATCACCACTGTGTAGACGAAACAGGCACATTTCAAGCTTTTTCTTTTATTATTATTACTCATTTATTTCAGTATTTTTTATGAATAGTGATTGCTCGTCTTCTGTAATGATATGTTTATGTATTGGGGTTGCCTATGACTGCGTTTCGGGGGACGCACATGGAGACGTACAAAATCAACACAGGCGGGGAAATATATTTCTTTTACTTTTTGAAATGTCTCCTTGGTGGTGGAGACAGACAGAGTCCTGTGTAAAGAAAGAAAAAGAAGACTCTCTGATCCGTCTCCTGTTTCTGTTTTATTATATAGTAAATAACGCTGTAGTCTGTTTCCAGTCCTTATTGTGTAACTAAACGGTGTGTCTGTTGGGTCAGTGTGCAGCACAGCGACTCACATGAACCATCCAACACTCTTACTGCATGCTTGTTGCCTCACTGATAAAACAAGAAGAATATGATTTCTCTCAGTAAGTACAGTAGAAAGTCTCACAGCTAAAGTTCCACAGGGGTTACTTTCACAATATAGTATGCCATTTGTATTTCATTGTGCAGAGGGGCTTTTACAGTGAGGGTATCGTGGGTACGGTTGAATGCATTCGTCTGCCCACAAGCTTGCACTCTGCTCTGATCGATGCTGTATCGCGGCCGTGCCGGTAAAGCGTGACTATTTGACTCTTCTTTAACTGTCAGTAACGTCTCTCCTGTGCTTTCTTTGTTCCAACAATATAACAACTTTTATTTTCGGTTTTACACGCCCATGTTTCGTTTTTCTCTTTTAAAAGCCAAGGAACTTTTTTTTTTAACTGCACTGTGTCTTTTCCCCCCTCCTGATGCGTTTCCCATGTGCTGTTCAAGAAATACTATGTGTGAAAAATAAACCAAACTTGTGTTGAATGATCGATTGTTTGACAGTTATTCTCAGATACATTATTTATATATATATTTTTTATATATTTATCTTTCAAATTGTATCAGTGTCCTTTGCTGTGAAGCGCTTCGAGATTTGTCTTGGCAGATGAGAAGCGCTATATAAATTAAATGTATTATTATTATTATTATTATTATTATTATTATACAGAGACAGAAATCCAGAAGGGTACATCTCCCTCTCTCCTCACTCAAAAACAAATACATGAATATTTGAATGGATATTCAGAAATGTCAAATCATGTGACCCAGTGACTCCAAATGAATGAAGCATTGTAGTTCTTCACAGGAGTTGGACACGCCTCTTTTGACAGGATTTCAAAATTGTATTTTATATGAATGGAAATTCAGCATTTCTTTTAATGAAAAGCTTCAATGTTCTTCCATAGCTTCCATGTCATGCAGGATTCCTACGGTCATTAAAAACCTGGAAAAGTCATGGAAATTCAAAATGGAAATTCCAGGTCCTGGAAAAGTTTTGGAAAACAATATTTTTCCCCAAGTTTTGGAAAAGTCATGGAAATGTAACCAAAGTTGCATCAAATATAAGTTATATTTTATCTAATTAGTAATACTATAATGATAATAAATACTGTATCGTATAGTAATGAAACGTAAAATGTTATTTAACTGTCGAGGTATTTTGCTGGTGAGAGATTTTTACAATCACGCCCTCTAGTCTATTAGTCTGAAGGAGCTAGTAAGCCTACTATTTGATTTGTTTTAGATAGGCACAACATGTTTCATATGCAGACCTTATTTTCCTGTTCCATGTTAAATTAACAATTTTCAGTGGTAGCCTACCGCTGAGAAAGAGTAATTTCTTTGGTCATGGAAAATTAGGTAAAGGTCATGGAGAAGTCATTGAAAATCATTGGTGAAAAAGTGTATGAACCCTGGTCATGTGACCCATTGACTCCAAACCAATGCAGCATTGTACAGTAACCTGTACAACATGGTAAAAGACCAGAGTGAACGTCTGTCTAATATCAAGTGCACCTTTCCTGAAGTCTGAGGTGACACATTCTCACTTCATAAATACCACTTTATGTGTGGGATAAGCCATGGATCTTTTCTTAGGCTTCTTTTATATATTGTTCCTGGTCTCTTTTGTAGATGTAAGTGCACTTGCTTTGACAGGTATTTGCCATGAGTTTAATAATGTCTTTATCTAGTTTTTTTCTGTAGTCCAGCGGGCACACTAGTTGGAAACCGTGTCGAGGCAATAGCAGCCTTGAGAGTGCCCCGTGTTGTGATGAGCAGCATTTAAAAAAAATGAAGCTAAAAGATTTATTTTCCACCTGTGTGCAAGTAATTCTTTAAACTGGACAAGAGATATATAGTTTCATTTTCTTCACGTTTGACAGGTTTATTAACAGTAAGGCGTTACTTGGCAGATCTACACCAATAATGGGGACTACGGATGGAAATGAGCTCAAAGCTAAAATCCGGCTTGTAAGCATTATTTTTGTTTTAAAGTGTTCATCAATGTGCACTGTCCCGGTTCAAATAAACGATTAAATGAAAAAAAATCATTACAGTACGGAAGAGGAATAGGATGAGGGCCACATGTTATCTATTTATTGTCTCTGACCAAAACTTAACTTTTTTCTCTGAGATTGAAGTCAGAATCCTGAGGAAATATTTGATTGGTCTTTTTTTCTTATCAGATTTCAGAATTCTGTATTTTTCAAATGTTTACAGTTTGGACCTTTTCTGAATTTTTACTTTTTTCAAAACTTTACACATTTCTGACTTTTGGAAATGTTCAGATTTCAGACTTTTCTCAGTTTTCTGACTTTTTGCCTGATCTCAGAATGTTGACTTTAATGTCATTTCCTTTTACAAGTGGCCCTAATCCTTTTGTCTACTAATGTACTTCCTCTCTGGTAGGATGTATTCAATAATCCATTCCTCAGCCTATTGCACTGCAGATCACCTTTATCTAGTCTCACTGCATGAAAACACAACCGTACGTACGGCTGCATTATTCACTGAGAGCTACAGTCGGAGAGGAGCTGGCTGTTGCTTTGAATCCCAGGACACTTCTTCTCACATCTGATGACGCCGATGCTCACCAGAGAAGTCGCTGTCGTGTTTCCTCAGCGAGAGAAGTCCTTCCTCACAGGAGAGCGGAGGCAGAGTGTTCTCACTATTCACATCCTTCATTTCTTATCTAAATATTTCTACGATGCTTTCTGGCATCTCACGGTCAGCACACACTGTTCAGTTTTAAACAAATATTCAGCAAATGCTTCTTTTGACTTTAGTTTCAGTTTGTATCTGGCAATACCCTTCACACAATCACACAGTAATCCATAAGAAGCTGTTTAATAGTTTTTTTCTGTGAAACACAACAAAGGAAAAGTTATCCAATGCAGATTTGAGATCGCCCCACACTGGCAGTTTTCTTAAAGCAAACCCAAGTCACAGATAACATCCTCGTTTGCCTTTAGAGAACTTTATTTACATGTCCATATATAGCAAGGTTCATGATGCAGTTGTGAAAATACCTGTCTGCCTTATATGTGCCCTAACAAATACATTTAAAAAACCCATTTAATGTTGAGTGTTTCGATGACAGAGGCCCAAATATGTATTTAGTTCACCTCCTGTGAGCGGTTTTGAACTCACTTCTGTCTTCAGGGTCGTGGCTTCCGGTTGCAGGCTGGTTTTCCCTAAAACATATTTCCACAATAAGTCTGGCTTTGTTGTTTTTATAAAGACGGAAAAGGAACAAAGACAAACTCTCAGGAGACTTTCGAAGAAGCCCTGTGCTGTCTTGTGAGTACTGGAGATGATACAATCATGTTGCTGCTCATGAAACTTAGCCAGGAGAGAAAAGAAAAATAGCTGGAACCTCAGAGCACGCCATCTTCACATCTGCCACACATCTGTCACACATCTGCTGCCCCGAGGAGCGGCACGTATCCGGACTGGGCCAAACCGGGCCAAGCTGACCCAGGATGGGACTCTTTACACAGCACAGATATGGATAGTATTTTTCCATTAAGCCCCTGAACCCTCCCCCCCCCCCCTCCTCAGCCACACATCTGTCTTCTTCCACTTGATGCAGTCCAACTGTTTGCGAAAAATTCAAAGGCTAAAAAAATAAGATTTTTTTTTGTTGCTAATTTCTTGTTCACTACAGAGGTTTTATTTTGTTAAAAAAAAGGAACAAAAAAAGGAACAAAAGCAAAAGTTCTTTGGAGGAATCCCACATTTTGCGCAGCTATAGACTAACCAGCGTTCTCAGAGCATTAAAAACAGAGTTTGTTTTTTTTCCAGAGATGTGACTTTGTGCCCCCTTTGCTTCTCTTTCTCATTTCTTTCACAAACGTAAACAAAACAACAAAGTACGAGTTGAGTGTCTCTTGTTTTCCATGCCACCGAAGCTCTGTACAGTCATTGGTGCAGGAGGGAGCCTCAGCCCCGCCCCCTGATTATTAGTTTTTTTTTTCAGCCAATCAGAGATCAGTAGATAACTTCGTAGACTGTAGCCTTCTTGTCCCCGGAGCCGGTGACGATGAACTGATCGTCAGGAGAGATGTCACAGCTGAGGACCGACGAAGACTCCTTAGACTGGACAGAGAGGAAGGAATGTTAGCTACACGTTTCTGTACACAGTGACACATATTCACATTGATCCAGTCAAAAATTATCTTTTAGGGTCTCAAAATAAACCAACTGGAAAATTAAAGGTCACCTATCATGCTATTTTTAGGCAATAGCATAGGTCTCAGATATATGCAAATGTATAAAAAACATGTCTATGAAGTGTTTTGCTCAAAATACCAAGCAGATCACCCATTCTAGCCATGCCTCATATCCCTCCATTTCACTTCCTGTTTCAAAAGTGCTGATTCGGGGTATAAAGCTTTAAAAAAAAATTTTTTAAAAAGAGGGGCCAGAGCTTATGCCTGCTCATGCGGGACCCGGCAGATACTGTCTAAAATAAATGCTGCGGTGATGAAACGCCAAAACCACTTCAAGGATTATCTCTGAAACAGTATGGAGCTCAAAGGCTTTCTCTCTTGCCGGTTATACCACAAGGTGAGTTCCTTTTTATTTCCTGCTTCTTCACACACATGCTCTCCAGTACAGGTTAGCTCTGAGTGTTAGTGATGCTTGCTAATGTAAACAAAAGCCATATTACGTCCAAAACATGTCGGGCATTGATTCTGATAGCAACTTTCTGATAGTGCCGTGGGTCCACGCACGGAGGAAAAAAGATTATTTTCTGACGCTGCGTGAGTTCCCCGACACACCGGGGACACATTTATGTATGAAAGAAAAAAGTGCATTTTGCATAATAGGTCCCCTTTAAATTACATTTTCTATACTTTATAACTGAATTGTTTGCAGGCAGATTAGATGTACAAACAGTGACACATAGATTCACATTAGTCAAGTTAAAGCTGATGTGTTTGTCTCAAAATAACATGTTAAAGTATTTACATCTGAATTGATTTTAGGCAAGAAAACACAATTTCTCATCATGTCACCATCCTACGTAGTCATTTTAATAATGCAATAAGACTGCTAAACACCTGAGCTCTGTTAAGTGCCTCGATAAACATTCATCTGTTTGTCATCTTGCAATTTACTTATTTATCTAAATAGTTATCACCGTAATAAACCGTATTTAATTTCATCTTAATCTAAAATATTTAATTTTCTGTTCTTGTATCCTATTCTATTTACGTGTATTTAGACTTCTTGCACTATTTTTGATTTGTATTTTATTACATGTTGCATTGTGGAGGAGCTCTGGTCACAACATGTTCTCTGTAGCTTAGGCTATGTGTGCGTACGACAATAAAACCTTTGAATCTTGAATTGAACATTTCTGAACATAGAACCCTGAGAGCTGTACATAGTGCCAGGTGTTTGATGGCTTACCTGGAATATGCTGGATCCATAAGGTGTCCGCCATGCGTTCAGGAGGTTATCTTTGCCTGTGCTCACGAACCATTTACCTACAGGACGAAGCACACACACACACCGACAGATAAGGTCTCAGGGGAGGTGAGATATAAAAGAAGAATGGGAGCGGTGAAAAGGAAGATACTGTTTCTGAATAATAAGAGACGCAGAGGATTTGTTCTGCTCCCCTGGTCAGGGAGTGTGTGAGGTGTGTTTGTAGTGTGTGTGTGTGTGTGAGGTGTGTGTGTACGTACCGCAGTAGGCGAACTTGAGAGACAGAACGCAGCTCTCGTGGAGGTGCAGCTGGTACTTGTCAGGTTTGGAGACATGCAGGACTTCCACGTTGCTGCTCTCCATTCCCACAGCCAGCCACTCGCCTGTCGGACAGTAACCCAGAGAGAAGATCTGGAGAGGGGGGGGGGTCAGAGAAATGTGGAGATGAGAGCGGGAACAAATCATCAGCAGCGTGTCTGGACTGCAGCGAGTCAGATTTATATGTAAACCGTTAGAAAGATATCACTCGTCATCGGCTTGAGCTTCAATATCAGGAAACATGTATTTATGATCCTCTCAAGAATGGAAGTAGTCATCACATACAGAGCATCAACTAGTTCCTGAACAGTGTCCTTCACATGCTGATATACAAGCGAGGGAGTTACTCAGTCACAAGATACATGTATACCAGTTCAAAGCAGTTACAATGTTTAGTTCAGATTAGCTAAGGCTCACGTCAGAAATGATCATGCTTGTCACATGTCTGTCTCCATAGAGGCTGAATCATCATGTTAATCACATAGCTATCATATGCCTCAAACAGTCCTGATGCTCTTCGAGGTAATCACACATCCTGTCATGTACACAGCTACAGTTGGGATACCTTTGTTATCTCTCATATTGGAAGAGTACATTGAGTATTTTCCCAACATGTATATATACACAGAGTATACTGTGTGTGTGTGTGTGTGTGTGTGTGTGTGTGTGTGTGTGTGTGTACCTGCGAGGTGAAGTCGTGCTGCTGCAGCTGCCGTCCCTCCCGGAGGTCCCAGCAGCGGACCGTGTTGTCCAGCCCCCCCGTCCACAGCTTGGTGCCGTCGTTGGAGATGTCGATGCAGCTCGCTCCGTCCGTGTGGCCCTGGAACTGCCTGCAGAGCGGAGACACACACACACACACTTTAGAGACACACTCACAAAGACACACACACCTCTGGACTCCACTGGCTACTCAGCCTCCTCTCTGCACACGCCTAAAACCTTTTTTATTTTTTATTTAATAAAGCTAGGTTCCTTCCTTTCCTTCTACTCAAAAACGGCTCTTTATTCTACAAAGCATGCATGGCGATATGATTTTCCAGTAGCCTGATGTGTGGTCTTTTAAGTACACTAATAAAATCAACAAACATAGACTAATATGCTTGACTGACTGTAGCGTCACATGAAAGTGTTTTGTTACACTTGAAAGAGAGCGTGCACTTTACGCTCACCACAAAACAGTCGTCAGAACAAAATACTGTTATTAACGGGATTAACACTTCAGCAAGTTCATTCATTATGTTATCTATTTATAACTTATTGTTAATAATCCTGTGGTTAAAACACCATTGGGTTTTTTGTAAGGAAAATAGCCATGTTCATAAATGTATTTGTCAGCATTCAAAACTCTTAATGCGGACACAATAAGTGGAATGAAACACATCTGTAGCTCCGCCTCCTCTGAGCTTTTCTTTTGATCTGCAGAGTTTGCTCTTCCCTCTCTCTACTTTATGATTGACAGCGTAGATGTTGACATTTCACAAATTCTTTTTCTTCACTCTGTGCAGTCGTCTCCATCTTCTCATTTCCCACTCCATTGCCTCTCGTCCTCCCCCATCACTCTCTCCTCTCTTTACTTCCTCCTCCTCTCACGTGACTAACAGAGTCCGGCTATTTGACCAGTTTCCATGGCGTTTACTCAAACTCCTCCTCTTACCAAGTGGTGGCATGTAATCAAGTACATTTACTTAAGAACTGAACTAGTATTTTCAATCCATGCTACTTTATATTTTCACTTCACTACATGTTTGAACCAAATGCTGTACTTCTTTTATAAATGATTCGGGACGTGTTGAACTTTTCCTTTTGGTATTTACTTGAACGAGATTTTGAGGCAGAAATGTTACTACATCATTTACACTGTAGTGTTTCTACTTCTACGACAAATACTCGAGTACTTCCTGCCCCCCCCTCTCACCTGACCAGCGTCTGGTTGTGGAGGTCCCAGACCACGATGTTCCCGTCGCTGCAGCAGGAGAAGCAGACCTTGTTGTCGGGGGAGATGGCCAGAGCGTAGCAGGCGGGCGCCGACGACGTCAGCTCCGCCTTGATGCGAGGAGTGGGCGTGGCCAAGTCCCAGATGGACAGCGTGCTGGCCTCCCCCCCCACGATCAGGGTCCGTCCGTCAGGGAGGATTTTACAGGAGCGGATGTAGTTGTCCCTGTTCTGATGGGACAAAATAATAAAGATGTTTAAGCTAGAAGTGAATGATCTTGAAACACTGAACGTTTAAGGCAGAAATACATCTCTGATCTTCTGCTAAATGATGAACCATCCTTAGGTCGGTTATGATGGGTCTACTTTCTTTCCCCAGAGTCAAAACTAAGTATCAAGATGTGGCATTCAGTTATTATGCTCCAAATCAGATTTAGGGGAATTCAAATCCAGTACGGCATTTCACGCATTACAAATGGTCTCCTATTTGATACCTGCTTCTCCATATACACAGATACTCACATTAAAAATACAATTTTCATAATCACATTTTCCTTCTTTTCTTTTCCAAAGAAATGTATTGATGTTCTTTAATGTCACCATCATTATTGAATTCAATCTATTGTTTGAATATTGATCTTCTCCTTTCTTTCAAGTTGAGATTTGATTGGGTGTACCATTTGTTATCTGTTATGTTTATGTCATTTTAAATTGTGCAAAGCAATAAAATACAAAATACAAGAAAAAATATTGTCTGCTGCAACTCCCAATTATTTTAAATCCAGATTGATTATTTTTATTATTGCCCCTGCCTTTGATTAAATCAGATAATTATTCCTCTGACACGGCACTGTGACTTTTATTCTTGTATTTTATAGCAGTCTTATTCTATTTTAACCTTTCTTTAATTTGTATTATATGGGCTTTTTAATGATTTTGGCTTTTTATTTGTGAGTGTAATTTCATAATGTCTTTGGGCTTTTAATGTTTTTTTGCGCAGCACTTTGATTTGCCTTGTAATGTGCTATATAAATAAACCTTCCTTTGCCTTTTCTATGAGGCTTTACAGTATGGGACCGATGAAAACAAGAAGGGGAACTTTTAGGATAATAATGTGGACATTTTGATAATATTAACAACATCTATGAGGAAAAAGGACATAACCAAAACAAAGCTGCAGCCTGATGTGTGCATGTGTGTCTGTGAATCCATTTCTATTTGAAACACACTCTGCCTGTTTGGCTTCCTCTCTCGTCTCTCCTCACCAGACAGTCCAGCTGGGCCATGGGGCTCTTGCTCCCCGGCTGGCTGATGTCCCACACCTTCACGCAGCCCTTTCCTCCGGTGTAGACGTGGCGGGTGGAGGTGCTGATGGTGACGGCACACACCACCTCTCCGTGGTTCAGGGTGTGGATCTGACGGGCGTGCCGAGGGATCCCCGGGCCCAGCAGGGCGTCGGGGGGGAAGGGAACCGGCTGCATCTGGCCGTCTGCGCTCACATGGAACGAGTAGGCTCTGCGGAGAAGCAGAAACAGAAATAAATCAATACTTCAGGAGCGAAGGGCTAAAATTAAACAGAGTTTTGAGGGCGCAGCAGAGGACAGTGAAGGATGCATGGGAGGAAGACAGGACAGAGAAGATGGAATCAATCATTTGAATCAATGAGAAAGGAGGCGAGCAACAGGTAAATAAACACAATGCACAAACAGCTACAAGCAAATCAGAGAGTTGAGACTGCAACGGTAATGGCTTTGGATCTTCAGTCATATTTGCCTGAATTCTGGTAATTACTAGCCCCACTGTAGCTGTAGGCGGGGATGCATAATGGCAGATTGTATTACAGGGCAGAGGCAGTGTGGCATTGCTAATGGCCGATCAATAGTGTAGCTGTTGGAGACCCGGGCTGTTTTATGATTTCAAATTAGCACCGCAAGAATGAATTGCTGCTCTGCAACGAATGACAAAAACAACCTCATTCAACAGTCTGCACAGCCGTGGAGAAAGTGAGCTGGGCGCATGCAATTCTACAATATATGTCTTTGTTGGACACGGTTAATGTGCAACGCTGAAAAGCACAGGGGGAATAGAAAACTAAAATCCTGCAGATGGGAGAAACTATTTATTTGGGTTCTCATCCAATCCAAAATGTGATAATCACTGAGCGAGTTTTCAGTAAAGTATGAGCAATCTTCTGTGTCTAACTATGTGTTTAAGCTGCCCTGATTATCTTTCACATTTCTTTCCAATGAAAACAAAAGAAAGTTATGCCGTGTTTAGCTCAGAGCTGCAGCGATCTCCGTCAAAGAGGACATGGAACCTACTTTGAGCCTCTACTGTGAAATGTCTACATGCTTTAATGTTCAAAAAGCCTTTTCTTTTTCACATACTGCCCAGACTGAGATTCCCTCCAACAAATGCATGTGCTGCAGCTCAATAGTAATTAAAGGCTTGAAAATGTGTCTACCAAAATATACTAACACCCTGTTTTCAATCCTAAATGAAATATGGACGGTGTGAATACTCACGGTTTGCCTCCAGAGGAACCAGGCAGAGAGGAGGACAGCCCCGGGGCCCTCAGGTGAGACCGAGACTCATACGCCACCTGGAGGAGACAAAAGAGTGGACGAATAATTAACAGCTTTGCACGGACTGACTTAAAGAGGACAAACTGTATGGTGGTCATGTTTAGGTGAGTATAAGTTATTTGGGTTTCCACTATAACTTGTTTACATGCCTTTATGTTTAAAAAAAAACACATTCATTTTGTCTGAAAAAAACGATTTTTACCATCTTTCAGAAAGACTTCATTTTGAGCCTGTCTCTTTAAGTTCCTCTCGTAAAAAAGCCTAGTCTGCTCTGATAGGCTTGAGAAAATATGGTTCACCTTTGCAGAGGTAGTTTTCAAGCAGTCAGTGAGATAGGGATGAACATTTGAATAAACCTACATGTGACTTAGGAAGTGGAGCCAAATATGAATGGCACTACCCAAATGTATGTGCATAAAAAATATGTCCTCTTTAGAAAGGCGTGGAATAGCTTCAACCATTGTACAGACATGTATCCACATGTTAATGCAATCAAGACTGATCAAGACTGATAACGTGACAAACACTCGACCTAATTGCAAAATGTCAACCTCCTAAGGCGTAAACCGCCACCACGAAAGGGTGTGGACATTTTTGTCAGAGCATCTTAAAATGCAGCTGATTTATGGGCAACATGAATTAAATGTGTAGCACGTACAGACAAAACATATGTAAAATGATCCAACTGAATTTCTTTTAAGTTGAAGTAAAAATGTAATGTTATCCCAAACATTACTGAAACTCTGCTGAAGTGTGTGCATATTACTGTGCTGACACTATGTGTGATGCTATGAGTGCCTTCCCCCAGACTGATGACAGGGTGGTGAAGGGGCACCGCAGTGTCCATCCTGCCTCAGGCTGGGTCTTCTGGGAGCTAAATACTGCAGCTACACTAACGCCAGGCCACATCAACAAACATGTTACTACATGTCGGCCATAAGAGACTGTAAACACTGTGATTTAACGGCTGAGGCTGCTTCCTGTTGTTTATGTTCATGTTTGCCATGCTGGATGGTTAAATGAGAATGAATTTCATTTGGAGCATGTTGAAGAAAGTCTTTTTCAGGAGTTGTGAGTCTTGTCAATTACAAAACTTCTCGCCATGACTGTCCCTTTCTATCAAAGTGAATAAGTTAATGTAAGCATGATAACTTTAATCATGTAATGAATGCTCTACCTGACAACACAGGACACATTGAGCTTGTTTAACCGTCAGATGGTTAGAACTGAGGCTGAACTATAAAACCTGGACTTAGAGTAACCATGTGTCCTTTACTCACCATGGGGCTGCGGGAGTAGGCGTTGGCTGCAGCGCTGATCTGTGGAGAGAGAGTCAGAGCCCCCCCGAAGCCTCCTGGGCTGGCCAGCTCTCCGTTCAGTCCTGCGTGGGACACCACGCCAAAATGAGCTGGGTATGAACCGGGGGGCACAGACATGGGACTGCGGAGAGCTGGGGAGGGAGGGAAAGAGGAAGGAGGGGATGAAGGAAGGAGGAGAAACACTACATGGAATCTAAACACAATCACAGAGGGGTTTTTTTAAATTACATTTTACTTGTTGCGCTATCAGGTAAAACAATGGTTTTCACTGCTGGCCACAGGAGCAGAGAGCTGTTGAGACTTGCTCAAGAGTCCAATGATACATCTGGATCTCTATAGTTAGAGCCACAGGGGTCTTACTTTATTTTGAGGCTTGTGTATTTAAAATATCAGGCCCAAGGGGAGGCATTTTGTTTAACTTTGCACTGACAAAAATCAAGATATTTTGGGAGAAAAAAACGTAAACTGAATATTCAGCAGTAATTTAACACCATAAACAATCAGGAAAAGGGAAAACTGGGGGACAAAGGGATGTAGGGCATGAAGGGCAGAGGAATACTCGGAGCAAATCCCATTCTGGCCATGACAGTTCAATTCAAAGAGCTCTCGTTCAGTTTAAAACATATGAAAAAGAGCAGCTAAATGAAAAGTTATGAGTAATGTTAAAGCTTTCTCCACTATGTAATGATGTATGTAATCATATCACCATTTGAAGTTGGCTTTTCCTGAGAAGATTTCTGAATGAGTGGTTTACAAACTGTTGTCAACGGTAACAATATGCAGGGCAATTTTTAAGTAAGTAAAGTAAGTAAAATGTATTTATAAAGCGCTTTTCACAGACATAGGTGCTTGACAAAACATTAAAACATCATAGGAATCATAAAAGAATAAATGACCACACAAAGCCACGTGTTAAGAAGTGCTAAAAACACAATACACAATAAAAACATAGGATACATAGATGTAAGGTTTTATATCCCCAGCCTCACCTAGAGGGTCTGCACTGGAAGCTGCTTTGCTGACCAGACGCAAGCAGGAGGTGCTGGGGCCCGGGGCTCCGGGGGTCAGGGCCTCTCGGTGGGACGGGGACGGGGTGCCAGACTTGGACAATGGAGACTGAGACTTAAAGTCAGAAATGAAATATAACCAATAAAAATCATGGCTGATCTGTCCTGGGAGGTATACGGCTTCTCACACCTAAGCCCTCATTCTTTACGCTGACGTTCAGAATGATGATCACTTAATTTAGATTAAAATCCATGACGGTGTTTCTGGCAAAGCTACAGCTATCCTCCAAGTGGCTTGTCAGCAACATTTAATAAGACAATAATTATTTATTCCAAAACAGTAGAGGATTCAAACCCCCACTCCTTTACCAGCTGTGATAGACACATGAATGCACCGATAATCATAATGCAGACATTTAAAAGTTTACGCTTGGCACTTTAAGTATATTATGATGCCGGCTCTTTAAGCCCTCTACTCTGGCTCCCTTGAGCTTAGACAAAATTAAATAAAAATATTTGTAGGACTATTTATATTTTGTTGCACGGTTGAAAATGTTTCGTATCTTGTATTTTAAGGTGATACTGTGACACGTAAAAAAAAAAAAAAAAAAAAAAGTTGTAATAAGGTCAACTAAAATATGCGTCATATCCTGCTACGGTCCCGCAGCGCCTTTTCTTGCAGGCGAATACCCTGACCCCCGGCTCGATGAGCGAACTATGGATAAATCAAAGAAAAGAAAACGATGCTGGTTTACCGGTATGTTTGATATGTGGAGAGAAGTTGTCAAAGGTGCTGCAGCTTTTACGTGTTGGAGGAACAACACGGAAGAGGAAGACAGCTGACGATCTTCAGTCATAATTCAATCAGTTAACTCTTTTTAAGGTGCAGCTATATGTTTTATTTCTTTCAAAGTGGGCCCATTCTAATTATATTCATTTTCTTCAAATGTGCAGAGGACTCCCCAAGTGCTGTGTTGATTTATTTTAAAGTAGGCCTGTGTATTTTTTTTAATTAAAAAAAAAGGTAAACAGTTTTCTATAATGTAATAAATAATAAATTCAAAAAACTGTAGTTTTTGTCTATGTAACAATATATACAACTTTATAAGCTATCAAGCTATCATATGTTGTTATGTTTTGCGGCTCCAGACAAAATAAATTGGTGGAAAAAGGGGCAAAATGGCTCTTTTGGTCAAAAAGGTTGCAGACCCCTGAATTATACATATATATATAATCTACTTCCGCCCCATGGGACCTTATTTCGGAAAGATTATGTATTGAAGTCAATGGAGAGAGAAAGATTATCTTTCGATCCCGTTTGAATTGTGCCATGAATTACACATATGATGTTTGTCAATCTTAAAAGATAATTTCCATGTTAAAAAAGTCACAGTTTGTCGTAAAACTGTTGAAATATAAGACTATGAAAAATACGCAACTAGAAAGACTACAAATCCCAGAATCCCGGTCCCGCATGCTGGCTCTTACGGAACCGACTAACTCCCCTTGTGTGTATGTACAGCTCTCAACATGCCCAGACTTGGAGTGATTTTCACCTCTTTTAATACTTTTCACCTCATTCTGAAAGAAAGAAGTGAAATGTGCCAACGTGACGGCCGTCTTGGTGTGTGGTGCGAGACGGGAGATGTAGTTCATTGAGCGGTTTCACACAAAAAAAAGTGTTACTTCACAGTTTTATGACACATTTTTTTTGACTGGCAAAATTATCTTTTAAATTGACAAACATCATATGTGTAATTCGTGGCACAATTCAAACGGAATCGGAAGATAATCTTTCTCTCTCCATTGACTTCAATACATACTTTTTACGAAATAAGGTCCCATGGAGGTCCACCGGAAGGGGAGGGACTTCGCCTCTCTATACAAATACCAAAGTGACTAATTGACCCAATTTCTATTATTTGAATTTTTCTATGCCTGTCTGTGTTTTTTGTTTCTTTCCTGTTTGTATTCCATAAAATGTAAAAAAAAAAGAAAGAATCTTTCAGTACTTCTTCCAGCACTGATCATCAGAAAGTATGAGATCAGATGTCCCGTCAACACAGAGCAGCAGCTTTCTAAGTATCACTCAGTCTCACCTGGGCAGAGTCCTTGGACTTCCCCGGGGTGGGGCTGCGGGGGTTCTGGGGGGAGGGGGCCTCTCCGGCGCTAGAGGAGCCCGGCAGCTCTTTCCTCAGAGTGGGAGCCCGGTCCAGCCCGTTCCCGTGGGGCGAGTGGGGGGGGCTGCCGGCAGGGGAGTTCGGCTCCTGGACGACAAGCATCGGAAGAGAGGTTGAAAAACGATCTAAAGTTCTGGTGTTTCTATCTTTTCAGTCTCAGGAAGGTCACACAAGGACTCAGCTTTTTTGCACTCAAGTCCTTTTTACAGCATTGCATCAAAATGACTTTTTCTGATTAAAGATGGAAGCCTTTAAATGCTTCAAGTTGCATATCGTAATTATTATATAGCAAGTATTTATCACATGTTTACTGTAGTATTTTGTTTGTGTCTAGGTTTTGTGTAAATATCCTGAAAACTAGATTCTCATTATTACTGTAGTAATAAACCTGAAGCTGTTACCACCAATACAAAGGGAGTCACCAAATCAACCATAACTGAAAATATGACCATATATGTTAAATATAGAGAAAAAAGCACACTTAGTGATACAATAAAGACAAATAAGTACACATCCATGGCTCACATATGAGCAGCAGCAATTAAAATGCAGCAGATTATTCTGCAATGGGCAGACACAGCCTCCAGTGTCACAGTCTGTTAGGTGATTTCTAAAAGGCTCAGGGAACATTACATGGAAGAGTAGAGATTGTCACTGTGTCTGTACGGTGGTGTGTGGAGATAATGTTGCTGTTACAGCTGCTTTCATCACTGGAGACACTGTTGAGCCAGCGCTGCCTCCCCCAGAACAAAGTGCTGCAGTAAGCACTTCTCACCGGGCACAGTGATCAGCACCGACATTTTATACACACACACACACACACACACACACA
>CALSBZ010046866.1:78684-83965 GCA_943591055.1 Gobionotothen gibberifrons | reverse complement strand
CCCCCCCCCCCCTGGAAAGCTCAATCAGCTGCTTTAAATCCATTAGCTGCTGCTCTGCCTCTCTGCTTTTTATCTGTGCTGCCCCCAGAGGTTGCTGGGCAGAACTGCAGGGCTCAGGGTGGGGGGAGGAGGAGGGGGCGCTTGTGGTCTATCAGGTCAGTAACACAGAGGCTAACGAGCTGCCAGGGCTTAGCAGCTTGGCTTTCCTCCAGCCCGCAGTGGCCCGCATTCACCATACTGCCCCCCACCTCCTCCCCTCCCCTCTGCTTCCTCTCCAGTCTCCCCTCCTCTTTACCCTCGCAGAGCAACACCCCATCATCCCCAGTTTCCACCTCTCCAGGGCGGCCATGCCTCCTTCCCTACACCCCCTTTACCCCTGCACATCTTTTCTTATTTCACAGAGAATTACATTAAAGTCTTGTAGATTGTATGGAGGGACTGTTACCGGCAAAGTTCAAACACATTCCATTTCAATTTCTATTTCTTTATATGCCTCAGAACATCATTCTAATTCATAAGGTTATCTTTTTCAGAGTTTCAATTACACAAACTTTCTTCTACCGTTTTAGATGTTTAAATGATATACTGTTTAATTGATGTATCGTATGTTATGTTCCCCTTCGTTCTCCATCAAGGCAGGTGCTGGTGAAACTTGAAGATGCGCTTTCCTTTCTCCTCCTCCTCCATGTTGTCCCCTTTTTTCTCCTTCCTTTCCACCCAGCTACCAATCATTTTGATCCGAAACCCCTTTGCTTCAATAAGATGGTGATGGGAGCGGACACAAAGAGCATGTTAACAAGGACTCCCTCCCTCCCTCGCCTCCTCTCTCCCCCTGTCTCCTTCTCGGGCTGACCTATGGCTTTTCAGTGGCGACCGAAAAGCACATTACAGACAAAGCTCCTTAAAGGCTTGTGCTCCTGTGCCCTGCGTGTTTGTGTGCATGAGCGTGCGTGTGTTCATTTCATAAACCTGTTAGCACAACACACATGACATTAACAATCCTGCAGGGTGTCATTAACCACCTCGACAATGTTTACTTTGCGGAGCGATCAGCGCGGCCACGGTGCGTTTGGGTTTGAGGCGTCGAGGTGCATGCACGCTCAAAAGCCTGAGAGGTCGGAGTTCACATGGCTGTGAACTAAACAGAAGGTGTGTTTATGTCTGTAGCGCCTCCTTCATTCCTGCCTTGTTCTTTCCCTTTGCTCCCTATACATCGCTAAACACATCCATCAACACTCACAACAGAAAAAAAGAAACATCTTCCTTGCCAGGATTTTTTCAAAACTACCCACTTGGCTGCAACATTTTCTTGACATTTAAGAGAAGCCAGAAAAAAAATCCTTCAATCGGGAGTCATTTTAAATTCTCCTTCCCCTTTAAATGCAGTGTTAAACACACTCACTGTGCCAAGGCTGCAGTCCCAGAAAGCCTGACTTGGATTTCAACAGAATGTGATTGTTGAATGGGCTCAGGCTGAATGACTGGGCCCTCCTCAGCCCAGCCAGACGAGGCCAGGCTGACAGACTAGCTGGCTAGAGTTAACCAGCTAATCCATAATACTGGGGAACACGTTGGAGGAGGGGGGGGTGGGTCATACAAGACCCTCACAAATGGATTTAGTCAACTAGCTGGCATTGCAGCATTTAGATAAGACTCACAGGGAGGGAGGGGGGAAAGGGAGAGATGTGGGGGAGAAGGGGAAAAGGAGAAAAAGTAGTGAGAAAGATTAACCCACTACTTCAGACCGTGTGACCTCCCAGAGAGAAACAATGAGAGAGAACATTTCCTTCACTATGCTCTCCATCTCCACCGTGAGTTTCACAGTCTATTTTCTCACTAGGACGTAAATATGGGCTTTTTGGGGCCGAAGACGACACCAGCTCCCATACACACAAACACATTAACGCACTAATGCAAGAGCAGACTCTGCAGCCGGGGGAAAAGGCCATCAGGAAAATCACTCACCGCCTGTGACAAAGTAGCGCTTGAGACCAAAGTGACAGCTTGAGTGGGTCCATAAACAACCTCACACATTGTATAGCTTCACATGGTGAAAGTGTGTCGAGGGAGTGTCCCCACTTTGAGCCAGCCTGTGTGTGTGTTACAGTCACCTGTGAAATTAGCACTAGCATAAATAAAAAAGCACGCTCAAACCCAGTGGTGAGCCGTGACTTTTATACCTAGGCCCTCTGACCCCCACCAGTTATTACGTCACAGCGTATACTTCAGCGGAATATCAAAACAAGGGCCCGGGGTGCAAAACACATCAATGACGGCGACCCTCTCTAGAGGGCCCTGACGGCTCGCCACTGCTCAAACCACAACCCCACCTTGATCCGTAAACATACATCAAGTCAGTCCCCCCCACTCCCAACCGTCCTCACCCTCCTTAACTTCATTTACGCTACCTCATTTTCTGCTGTTTATCAAATGAAGAGAGTGGAACATCACCCTGCCTCAAAGGCAGTCACCTGTGTGCTGCAATCCACATACTTATGCAGAGCTCCTGCTTTCTACTCATGTAACTAGCAAGATAATGCTACAGATAGCTGTGCTAGCATTTAGAGCTAGTTTCAGATTAGCAAAGGGTAGTTGAGCTAACATAGCACACATGAGGTTGTGTCTTTTTTTGTTCTTTGAAATAGTTAAGTATATGATTTAATTAGTGGTGGGACAACGTTATGACCTTTTTATGGCATTTTAAGAACGAAGCATTTCCACAAAGTTAAAATAGGAAATGATATCTCGTACAGTATCAAGAGGCTTGTAAAGCTTGAAAAATAGACTTTGAAAGCGGGCTTCGCTTAAATTGCTCAATTCTGTGGGTTTAATTAATACACAATGAGCTTCTGCATAAAGACAATGCCTTTCCCTCATAATGGAACAGAGCTGAGGCATGGCAACAAGAGACTGAAGAGGCAGGAGAGAGAGGAAGAGAGATATTGCACACAGCCAGAGAATTAGAGAATGATTGGATGGACAGAGTGAGGATGTTTCCCCAGAAAGAAAAGAGGAAGAGAAGAGACAAAGGCAGCTATGATCTAAACTCTGAGCATTAATTGCCATCCATCGTGTTGCTGCAGAGCTGTCGCCACAGCGCTGGGGTTACGGGCTGGTTAATACCCCTCACCACCGTGTGCCCTAATCACCCGTGACAGAGGCGCCTCCGTATTTCGGGACCCCGGTGACCCTCAGAAACAGGCCAGGGCAAAGCTGGGTCGCCCCGGATAATCAAAGCTGTCCAAAAACCACTAACCAACATTTAAAATCCATCATTTAAAAACACTTCACTCCATCATGTCAGCAGTGGTTACATTATGATTTAGTGCGTCTGAGAGTTTTTAGAAGAGTATAATAATCCTGTCTCCCTTTATCATAATGATAACAAGGTCCCCAACGATCTAACACAGCCACCCTGGATGTGTTGGGGTGAATTAAGAACGGATTGTCTGAATCAGACAAATCAGAAAATGCATGAAAGCGCATTTTAAAATGGTGTATTAATGTAATGAGAGGAATGTCCCTCTCACAGTATCACACGGCAATCAGCAGGGAGTTGACGGGACTTTCTGTTGTGACTGAGGCAGAGGTTGATTCAAATTTTGATGACATTTCCGCGTGCATGTGTGCTCTGACTGTAAAAGCAGCTCGTCCTTCTCCTGCCCTCTTTAGCTCGTCGTCTCTTCCTCGCCCCCGTTCCCTTTAGCTCTGTTTCTCCTCTCTCTCTCTTGTTAGCTCTCTTTCACTGTCGTCACTCTTTCTGCCCCCTTTCCCTCCTTATTCATTCCTCTCTCTCTTCCCCCTCCTCGACCCCTCTCTCTCTCTCTCTCTCCCTCTTTAGCTCATGTAATCATCCAGCTCACTACATCCTCGCCTGCAGGCCGTGCTGCCGCAAACAATCACATCAAATTCATCTGCTCTCAACTGGAGCAGCATTGTGCTTTCAAAAAGGCACACCGAAGTGCACACGCATGCACCAAATACACAAACGCGCCCACGTGTATCACAGTGACAGAAATCTGCAGATGTACAGCTGTGCACGCAAACTCACAATATGCAGTTTGCAAAGCCACACACACACACACACACACTTACACATGTATCCGTCTTTTTCTTGCCCGTCTGTCTTCTCTTCATGATAGTACAGGAAGAGACAGGCAAGTAGTGAGGCCTGATTGCTTCAATGGATGTGTGTGTGTGTGTGGGGGGGGGGGGGGGGTTGAAATACTCATCTAGGTCTAGCCTTGGCACAATACTCAATGCAAGGCAGCGCTAATCCAATTGGTTGAGACTCAGATCCGTAGCATTGATGTGGGGGCCTTGGCCATTGTGAGAAGTAATGGAGGATTAAACGCCGGTTAATTAATTACGTATCGAGTGCTCACTCCAAAAGACTAATTAATTCCTCGCCGTGAACTTTCTGAGGCTGTGTCACACTGATGGATCTTGGACAGGACCACTGGAGGGGGGGTCGGACAAATACACACACCCAGAAGATGGAGGTGCTTTGAGGTGGAGCTGCACAGGGCAAGTCAGGCCAATATGTATCTTGTGTTCCCTTCTGCCACGGAGACACACGTGAGAGAGTCACCCATTGGCTCACTGCAAGGTAGAAACAACCACAATCAGACTGGTTCCGCCCACACACACACCTCTGTGCATTCCTCTCATCCTCTCTTTTTGTTGTGTGTGTTTGTGCTTTACTGCTGCTGTTTGCCCATGCAAAGCTGGAGCTTCACCAAGCGGCCGATTCAACACAAACAGGCAACATACGCCACTATGCAGCTGCAGAGGGCTGTTCAAAAGCTGCAGAGCTGGAGCCAGAGCTAGCCATTAATAGCAAAACGTGACATATGCCGATGGAGAAACAGCTCCCCCTCCCCTCTTTGGGCTACACATTAGCATCTTGGGTAGATGTGAAGGAAGGCGGGATGACGGAGAGGGGGGGGTGAATGTCGATGGAAAAGGGAATTTGCAAGAAGTGCAACATTTGAATTTTCCGACCCTTCTTTTAAAGTTCCAAATTGAACTTTCGCACAGCTCTTTCTGTTCCAACGTGTCGACTCGGCATGTTGATGGAGATGAGAGGTTTTCAACGTAAGGCGCTGGGAAATGGAATATTCTGGTCTGCTAAAGCTGTGCCACAGAGAGAAATAGCTTCTATAGATGTAAAGTGAAAACGACTGGATGTACCGCTACAGCTGAGTGTGCACAGACACGCTGCTCCATCTCCAGCCTCCTGAGGAACAGTGTGTTATCAGTGTGTGTTTGCCCTCACCCA
>CALSBZ010046866.1:71184-76184 GCA_943591055.1 Gobionotothen gibberifrons | reverse complement strand
TTGAATACAATTTGAAGTGTTAACCGTGGAGGCCCTGGAGGCTTTTTAGAGCATACTGCTGCGAGTAAATAGACAGGAATGCATTGCACATACTGACTACTGAAGATGATGGGGATATCTATGGGAACCAATTTGGTTTATTGTGTCGATTCCATGTATCTGTCTGGTGGGGGAGAAGAAGAAATTACCCCATTGAACAATGAACTGATCAATCAAAAATTATATTGTGCAGATTTATAAAGAGTAAAAGAATTTCAAAATGTCAACTATATTGTCCGTTCCTTGGTGCTATAGCTAACCAAGGCTTGTTTTGTCTGAAAAACTGTTTAACTTTATCTTTACAATTGTATAAAGGAGAGAACATCATCAAATTGTCACATTTGAGCGGGTGGGACCAGCAGAGGTCTGACATATAATGCTTGATAAATGACCCTTAATTATTTACAAGTTGTACCTTCTGATAATTGATGAGGTTTGTTTATTTATTTCCCTCACCAATCTCCATCCAGCCATACATAAACACATACTGTAAAACAAATGTTTAAGTGTGGGCTGCCTGGCGCCTCTAACTGGCTTCTTTTCCTGGAATAAACCACATTAGAGCCAATAAGATCTTCTCATTACAAAAGCAATGAGACTGGAAACAGCACACTCTCCTGCTCTGCAGCGTGAGGCTTTTACTCGCTTCTTTTTTTTTCTGACTACAAAGAGAGCCACCGCAGGGCGGCAGGGAGCCTCCACACAGGGGACGGTGGCAAGGCACAGTCGATTCATAATTAACAAAGAGCACTAAATGAAATAGTGGGGGGGAAATCCAACGCATAATCGGTTTTATATATATAAACAAGCCTGGGATGCTAGCTATGACAGAAGCATGTTTTTTCTCTCATCTCTGTCACACACTCTTACAAATGATACAGTCACACACATTATTTCTCCTTCCTCCTGCAACAGCATGCATCATCTTCCTTGCTTCCGGCTTGAGCTCGTGCACGAGTTGGTTACACACACGCGCAAGCTAACAACGTGCGCGGCTAACTAGGCCGAGTGAATATTTTCTGCCCCCTGGGGACACACTCAGCGGTGGCACAGTGTGGCCAGTCACGGACCCAGAGATGGGGAATGTATGTCCATGCATCGCAGCGCCATCTGGCATTATCTTATCATGTGAGTGTGTGTGGGGAGGGCGGGGGCGAGAACTAGAGCCCAGAGAGAGGAAAGGTCCTTAGAAAAGCCTAAGGGGGGGCTTCACTTCTATGCACACACTGTGGAGCTGAAGGTGTGTGCATTAACCTTGTGTGTACGTGTGAGCACGACTGCAGGCACTCACTCATGCGTGCTAGTGTGTGTTTATACAGCGGTGAAAGCATGCGTGCATGTGTGTGTGTGCACGTTAGCGTGTGTGTGTAGCACAGCACGTGGTGGTCATTATTTATCTAGCGAGGTTAATCTAAAAGTGCTTCAGTACTCGGTAATGACAACACAACAGCAGATCTCTATCCTCCTTTATCGCCCTTTCCCATCATGCTTTGCACATCAGGATCCATGTGTGTCACAGTCCTGAGCGTTCAGGTGATTATGTTAGAAGTGATACCTGAGTGAAGTAGTACATGTTATTTATATAAAAAGTAACTGTAAGTGGGATTTTGTTTTTGTAAAAGCACAATATTTGTAAGTAGAAGTACGATGTAGCAGAAAATGTAAAATACCTCAAAATGGTACTTGAGTACATGCACTTGGTTAGATTCCATCACTGTGCATGCTTCATCTGTGTTATTGTTCTCCTTTATTAGAATAGTAACCTGTCTGTTTGCCGGACACAAACTAAATTAGGGGTTTTATCATTAGTTACAATACTGATTAGGTTGGTACACTATTTTATAAAGAATTATTTTCAACTCCCTAAAAGAGAAAATGTTTTAAACTTAAAAAGTTCAAATGTGACACACGCCCAGGCCAACACCTTCAAGCAAACATAGTGAACAAGTGAGTCATCAATAATCTTTCCCATGACACATTTCACCAACACCTTCCTGACAATACCAGGGAACTGCTGAATGCTATCACTGCTACAAGTGGGCGACTAGTTCAAAAACATGACGAAGTGTACACAAAGCTAGCACACCAGCCTAGCTGCATGACACACACACACAAAGACAACACAGGGAGATTTCCTGTCAGAACAACCGATACGTTATCATAATGTCTCTCTCCTGTTCTTTTCAAAACTACCTTAGCCAGGGGGGGGGGGGGGGGGGGAAAGGCCCCCCTCCTCCCCCCCCCTTTTGCAAGCCCGCCTGTTTTACGATCCAAAAAAGCTCATATTTGCCCTCAATCAGCCTCCTGGCAGCTCCTCTTTAAAGGGCGGGGGGGGGGGGGGGGGGGGGGGGGGGGGGGGACAAGAGCATCCTCTCATTACACTCCTGTGTGTAAGCCAGCTGGTTTACAGAGCTAATAATGAGAGCATTCAATAACTGCTGACAAAGACCAATACAACCGTTTGAGTGGGGTTTTAAAGAGGAGCTGCCAGGAGGCTGATTGAGGGCAAATATGAGCTATGCTGGATGGTCTCAGAGAAAACCCAGAGACAGGGAGAATGTCGCGTTGGACCCTCGTTCATCACCCCCCCCCTGCCCTGCGCTGTGCGATGACACCTGGCCAATGGCCCCATCAGAAGCTAACAGCAGGTACACAAGGTCACGCTGCACATACTGCAGATAGCAGGGAGGGGCAGGAAACATATAGGAACCTGACCCCCTATCTCATGATTGTTAATGCATTTGACCCCCACCCCCACCCTGCTTTAAGGCACACTTGCCCCCTCCCCTAAAAAGCATTCTTTAGTAAACTCCCCCCTTCATAAATATTCCTGAAGCAAAGAGCCTTTATCTCACAGAGGTCTGCATTACACAGCAGTGTCTTTAAGCACATGCATTCACTGTGAACTGGTTCACTACAACGAGCACACATATTGATAGACTAGGTAGAACACAATGAAAGCCTATAAAACTCTCTTACTTCTTTAAAACAGTCCGTCAACTAAATACAAATAAATGGTTAGATAGTGAACATTGAATTAAATGATTGTGTTGCTGCTAAGTTTACTTTCACGTCCTCTGATCACAGTGTATCCCTCTACTGCCCCCCCCCCCCCCCCCCCAGCTCCACCTCTGACCCCACCAGCCACAGGTGCCTCTCTCCTCTCAGCCTCCGTCAGAAATAAAGGCTTTTATACTATTGAGAGGCTTTTCATAATGAAACGGTAAAATCAGACAGCTGCAATATTCTCCGAACAAAAAGCCCTCGCAGCTTTTCTTGGAACGGGCTTTTAAAAGCATGGACTGTGATTGCTCTTTAGTGGAGGTCCATGGCTGCCTTTGTGAACATGACTTTCACATTCACTGGATAATATTATCTTTTGTGAAATATGGAGCTGTGCATTTCAGGTTTGAGGATACTTTAAAACAATGCAAGAAGTGAAATGCCAAACCCGCGGCCTGAGACACAGGTCCAGAGTCCTGTGTGTTCTAGTGTCTGTGTGTGTGTGTGTGTGTGTGTGTGTGTGTGTGTGTGTGTGTGTTTGGGGCAAAGGAAAGAAGCAGCAGGAGGACTGTACTCCTACTTCCTGAGGTTATGACCGCTGCAGTCAAAAAGACAACAACAAGTAAAGTTAGATCTCTCCTTCCTTCTCTCTCTCTGTCTCCCCCCCTGTCACTGCACATCCCCCCCTTCCCCCCCCCCCCCCCCGTCTCTCAAACAGCCTTTTTTATTTAGACCTCTCCTCTCCTAAACAGCCGCGGTGGTCTCCTCCGGTACGATCTCCCCTCCGTTTCTCTTCCTGTGGCCCCAAAGTTATGAGAAGACAAAGTAATATGATGGAGGTGTGTGTGTGGTGGGTGGGGGGGGGGGGGGTCTTTTACTACAGATCAAGAGCAACTGTTTGACTCGGAATCCCAGCTGCAACGCAAGGACTCATTAAGGCGGCAGACAAAGAGGCCGAGTGAGGGTTAATCCAGCCGCCATTCTTCACAGCGCCCCGGCTTTCGCCCTCTGTCGGCCGAGGGGGGGACGAGGGTCTTTTAGGACGCCTGTCGCCCCTGTCGCCCCCCCCCTCTCCTTGCCCTCTCTCTGGTTCTGTCTCGCTACCTTTCATCCAGTAATCCAGGCCTATGGGTTCAGAGCAGGCCTAGACATAATTACCCTGGCCGCCCCCAGGGCCCGACACTATCTCCCCTCTCTTTCATATCCCTTCACTTCCTCTTCTTTTTATTACACAATCTGAATCATCACTGGACAGGAGTCATCTCACTTTGACTCACTGAAGAAACTGACTTTAATGAAATGTATTATGACGTCAAATGTCCTGTATTAGGTCAGTTGAAAGCAATAATATTAAGTTGAACCTAATATTTGTTATTTAAACTTAATATGAATGCTAATACAGTTATGTGAAATCTGTTGATAATATATTTATCAAAGTTCACTGCTGCTTCCATTTGACCTCTCCGCCTGATCCATGAGGCTAAATTAAAGCAACTGATCCTTCTATCTCAAAGGAAGACAGGAAAAATCAGAGCGACTGCATGGCTTTGGAGAGGAGGGGTAGTTTGAGGAAGGGGGGGGGGGCGACATTACATTCAGCACAAGGCCTCGTCAGTCATTCATGATGGACCTGCATCTCTATGCATCCCCCCCACCACCACACAGCCCCCCTGTGCATTCACAAATAGGACCCACAGAGGTGCCCCCGTCACTGCCCGGTCACAAAGGGCCTTTGGGGGCTTCTATGTAATCTCTTAATGAACTGCAGTGGAGGAGAGGGAGCGCTCCTTTTTACATAAACCATGTAAAGCAGGCCTCGCTTTTGTTTCTCCCTCCCAACTACAACATGGATTACTGTGTGTGTGTGTGTGTGTGTGTGTGTGTGTGTGTGTGTGTGTGTGTGTGTGTGTGTGTGTGTGTGTGTGTGTGTGTGTGTGTGTGTGTGTGTGTGTGTGTGT
>CALSBZ010046866.1:33098-70784 GCA_943591055.1 Gobionotothen gibberifrons | reverse complement strand
GAAGGGAGGTGGTGGTGGGGTCATTGTTTTTTTCCGTAGTAGTAGGTTCATGCACAAGGGCAATAAAGTAGTAAGGCGCAAACAACAATAAGGTTTAATCGACACAGCCGTGGGCCCCGTGGTGGGTTTTATCTTCCACACACACTTAGTACACACAGTGTGTTAGAGAGCCTGGCTGTTTCTTTATCCTCTCCCCCGGCCTTCGCACACAAAGGCATTAGACTGGCCCGCAGCCTTCACATTTCTAACATTCATCCTTCCTTGAATAGTCAAAGAGGAGACGAGGAGGACGAGCTGGAGGAACGCGCAGAGGTTCTGCTGACCTGCTGCAGAAACATATTCACGCACGGGGTTCTCTGTTACCAGGGGGGAGCGGGCAACACACAGGCAGGCATGAGGACTTTCAACAAGCAGTGAAAAGGGGATGATACACTCAGGGAAGTTATTCATCACATCTTAATCTCAAACTTTAACTAACTTTCTTACTTTGTCTAATGCAGGGGCGCAAAGTGTAAAAATACATTAACTGCAATTTTCACAACTTTCATGTATACATATATTACATATATACATATGTATATTTTTATATATATATATGTATATTTACAAGGCAGGGAGATAACTTAACCTTCTATAGTTCCTACTTTAGTTTGTATGGTGGTGTCGGTTCAGATGGTCAGGAGGATTACTGAAATGAATGTAAAACATCACATTCAAAGTAGTTTTGATCATATCCAGATACCGGTGACTAAATGTTTTGTACCTTTGTAAATGTGATCTGGAAGTTGTAATGTACATGTGTAAATAATAAACTGAGGCATACAAATGTTGAATTTCCACACATTCTTCTTAAGAAATGTCAGGTTGTTCATAACGTTTGCTAGAAACAAAGTTCCTTAAAAGTGAACATTTTCAGAATGTACTTTTTGCACTAAAACAAAGGGAAGAATTTGGAGTTGTGGTTATTTAAAGGATGTGCTATGATTTTACTGGTCTGGCCAACTTGAGATCAAATTAGGCTGAATGTGGCCCCTGAACTAAAATGAGTTTGACACCTGTTCTAATGAGTAATAATATAAGAACTTTATATGAAATGTCCCAAATATGTTGAGAAAAAGCTGAGTTGTATTGCAGCCAGAGCACTTGAACTACCACCTGAAGCTATTGTCCCCCCTGTGCCGTGCTCCAAACCAGTATTAGCTCCACGGGAAGAGGTGAGCGGTCAAACAATGATATCACTCTCTGGCCTTTTACCTCTGAACTCCTCACCCACCCAGACAGAACGCAAAGAATGCGCACAGGCACACACTAATTCCGTGGAATGCCCTCTGCATTGGTGGCAGCCCGGGGCCTGAATACTCTCCCCGAGGCTGGACCATGTTCCCCTTTTGGGTTCTGTCCTCCTTTTACGAAATCAAGAGTGAAATGACACAAGAGCTGCAGCTCCAACATGGAGAAGACGCGTTCGAAAAGCACAAAATGAGTTGATCCCTATAGAGAAAACAACCTTTGCCAGGAAGCAAAAAAACACATAGCATGACATTTAAAAAAGCACATTTGCTGTGAACTACTTTGCATTGGCTTCACACTGAGACCTCTCGACACGTCGGATTCAAGCAAATGTTTCCTGCTGAAATCAATGTGGGGTGTTTTGTCTCACTGTCTCTCTAATAAGGCCAAATGGTCATCAAATGGTTCTACAGCAGAACAACAAAGAACTCACTATAGCACACGGCAGCACAGGCCATTTGGGCTGAAATATGTGTAGTGAAAACCAAAACCGATATTAACCTTTAAAACCTGCCTGTCTGTCTAACAATGAGCTAAAGTATAATGAGTGCGTCACCGATGAGATTCAGACACGGCGGGACACAGATGGCTGAGGCAGTCAAGAGGCTAGAAGGCCGAGTGCTTCATTCAGAACACAGATCAGTGTGTCCCGCAGACCCTCCACTCAAATACATGGCGCAGACGTGGCCCCAGTGCGCACAAGTTAGCGTTCATTTCCAGCAGTCAGCCTGCAGGCCATGCAACAATAGACACCTGTTATACGATCATAACGTCTCCATTGTGTGCATTTCTGAGAAGGGAAGCAGAGAGGGGCTTTCTGGGCTGTATCGGAGCCAAAAGCTGAATTATTGAGCGAGTTGGAGTTTGGCCGTGACGAAACGGCCACAAAGAGGGGCGCCCCCCGCCGGGCTGAGAGCAGGGGTGTAGAGGAGGAGAAAAACACCTTTTTATTCGAATAAAAGACTTTAACCGCCTCTCTGGGCCTGTTGGAATATTCAGGAGGCACATGGAGTGTTTAGATTATTTTAGATTGGGGAACAGGCGGGGAATAAGTGGAGCCCGTGTTTGTTTGCTTTAATTCATATTAATCTACACAGCAAAGGTCATAGCTAATGCACTATTTTCTGAATATATACTCACAAGTGTATGAGACATCCTGAAATGTCAAACCCGACACTTCTACATGCAGGATTCTGACAGTGAGAATGTCTGGATATATAGAGCCATAAGTATGCGCACGGCGGTGTATTAAAAGGTTGTGCGTCACCTTAAGTTACCAGTATAATATACTTTGCTCAATTCATTATTTAATTGTACCCACACAACGTGTTGGACACCGTCACCAGAGCCCCAGAGGCCCGGCGGGGCGCCCCGGCTGCTCCATGAAGCCTCCACCCTGTCACGTAAAGCACAACGAGGACCCATTCCTCTCCAATTTTATATTTAAATGATCTTCAATACTGGGGATAAAAATGATATCCAATATTTTATCCAGTGGAAACTCAACCGCATGAATAAACAGGCCTGCTAATGAGCTCAGTGCAGCTTCAAAGCTCTGCTATTTTTAATTGATTCAGACCTGTTACAGTCAGATATGAATTATAGTAGTCCAAGTTGTTATTGACCGAGGAAGCGATGCGTAAAGTTACCTTCAAAATTAATTGTCTTAAAACTATCAAAATCCAAACAACAAATATAAAGAAATATGCCAATAAACAAAGAATAACCGATGGATCGCACACTACCGAGCCGTGTGTATGTGTGTGCGTGCTGCCTCCATTACGCGCGACCGAGCGGGCCCTGTCCACTGCGCGTAAATATTCCCACACAGTAAATCTACCAGATTAGATGTAACGCCATACTCAGAGCTAAATACAGTTTTCTTTATCTTGACAGGCGTTTAGGGTGATGTGTTTATCATGTATGGTAAAGCGTGTCTTGGTATCCTAACCCCGATGCCTCTCGGAATACAAACTCCGGAGTGAAGCTGCAGAGCGGGCACGGATCGATGTGAGATGTTTTACAGATCATTAAGGTTCTGTGGGAAACTCGGCATTCTCACGAACCACTATAAACTGTTTTTATTTCTGACAAAAAAATGGAATCGAGTCTCGATTTCAACAGATCGTTGTCGTGGAAAAGTATTGTGAGGATAAGAGGCAAATAATCATTTACATTTAAAATCACGCTCCTATGAGAGCTCTTTGTTTCACTTAATGTATGCTGAATGTAAGAGTGGCTTATGTTTAACTACCCCATGTTAACTCGTGCTATTTTACCCATATAGGCAATGGGCGGCGGGGAAAGCAACATTCAATTGCATGATTTTTCGACCGAGTCTGGCACGAAATGCGCCGACACACGGGAGAGCGCTCGGCACCGCGGGGGCCAGCAGCAGCTCGCGCGGCTTGTGTTCCACTTACTTGGTATTTGTTGTGTTCCAGTAGATGGACTCCAGGATGATCGCCCGGCACAAGTCCACTTTGAAGGCAATAAACAAAACTCCGAAATAATATCTCCACATCGAGTCCCCCATGGTTAGCCTGCGCGCACAATCCTTCTCGAATATGTCCACACAAAAACAAATCAAGCGCTCCAGAAAAAAAGGCTGACCGTGGCAATTTCTTCAGTTTATATCCCGATTCAGAGGAGATGCGCAAATCCAGATCAGAGCATCTCCAGAGGAGCTCCAAAAAGCAAAGGCGCACGGCAGTAGTTCATTCAGCGGCAGCGGGTGTATATTCTCCCCTGTTCAGAGCGCACACTTCTCCGCGCTGTAATACATCCCTCACAGAGAAAAAAAAGTAGTGGGCCAGGCGGCAGATGGAAATCAATAAAAATATAAATCCCCCTGCGTAATAGTCCAGCAGTGCACGCCAAAATCCAAATCAGCAGCAGAGAAAAGGACAGAGAGGCTGGGGTTGGAATGGAGAGGTATTCCCCTTCAGATGCTGCTGCTGCTGGTGGTGGTGGTGGTGGTGGTGAGCTACAAACTGTGGGTGACAGCAGCAGAAAAATGAGAAGGGCAAAACAATGAGGTCGGATGGTCAAAATGAAAAAAATGGTAAAATATGAGAATGAAAGAAATCAAAGGAGCTGTAATGGAAGTTCTCATACTAGAGGTTCCCCCAACAAGTGCCGCGGCTCGGTCCTGCAGATATCGTCCTCCACACGGCCGCACACAGCGTAGCGATGATGCCTAGTGCTGCTCCGAAACCTGGATGGAAAGTAACTGCGAGCTGCCGAGACTGGGAATATTTGGTGGAGCAGGCCCCGCCCCCCGCCGCCGCTGATTGGTCCCAACGGCGGGGAATTCAGTAGGAGCCCTGCTGTCAGTCAAGCGCGACAACTGGTTCAGCACGGTGACTAGTGGTGAGCGAAATGTGGAGGAAATACAGCCGAATCCTACTTAGTTAACTAGCAGGTGGATGAATATCAATCTGAAAATGACACTTGTGTCTAATTATGACATCATAAAAGTGTCAAAGCATATTAGGTAGTCCAATAATACACAAAAACAATAAAGGTGAATTTCACTTCGATTAAAACATAGCTAACACTACAGAACAGCAATCATTTGTACTTCTTATAAAAGCATAACGTGTTTATAGTTTCTGTAAATAGTCCCATAATGAAAACAAAGAGACAACATTGGATCCCATAAGGCTCGCGCACAGCCATGTATGGAGCCACAGTGCTGCGCGTGTCTCCATCAGAGCACTGCAGCGCGAGCTCTTCCGAAGGGCACGAGCGCCCACTAGCGGGAAAGACATCTCTGAGACAGATGAGGAAATACAGAAAACAATAGAAAAGTGTTATTTTTTACATCTAAATGTAATTTAAAAATAACAGAACTGCTTGTATTGATGTTTAAAAAAGTACAACATCAAACGATGGAGTGCCTATTCTAATTCAGAGCTATTTTATCATCAAGCCCACGTCATTTTAAAGAGAAATCCACTTTAGGCTATTTAAACCTTTTATAAGTTTAAAAAGTATGGCAGTATTTACAGGAGTTTTTCCTTGACCACCACATTATTTAGGCCTAGGCTATATTCTAAGATGTCCTGCACAGTATTTCCGAACAATTAAAACGTTGTTTTAAAGTGCTTTCAAAGCATAATTGAGACGGCACACATTGACACTTTCTACAAACACTCTACTTTTAGTCAATGGCCTCTAATTTGATGAGCACTCACACACCTCTGCAGTCGTAGATTACAGGTCCCTGAAGGCACCGTGTGAAGTTTTGACACTGTTTAACGACTTAATTCGATCAGGCTTTCTCCAGGCGGCCGCTGTGGATTGTGGCTGTTTGCTGATCGTCCGGCTGATATTCACCGCAGACTGTGTTTATTGCAGCAGCGTGAACATCTCATTCATTTAATTCTGCGAGACGCAAAGGCAACTATATTAGATTAACAAGACTGGCACGCGGCTCTGCGAACGGGCCCAAACAGTTCTCTAAATAGGCTATAGGATGTGTATTGACCCAAATAAAACAATGCCATGTATAGAGTTTCAGAATGTGTCTACATATTTTAAAGATAGTATTTTATAACTGTGAGAACTTGATAGTTGTGTTTTTGTTTTCTCTACACACCAACGTTTAAAAGTGGCTGAATAAAAAAATAACTAATAGCATATGCCCGTTCTTGAAGCTATTTAATCATTGATTTAATTTGAGTAAATATGCGCCGCTTCTGTCCTCTGAAGTAACGCATCTCTTAAGGTAATTTCCCCATATTTTTATCTTTATATTTCATGTAAATTATGGCTTTGTTGTCATCAAATGTGTTGTTTGAAAAAGTGTGGATGACAGCGCAGAGGAAGTTTTGAGTTTCTTTATTTTTAAATCTCTTCCTTCCTGCCTTTAAAACAAGTCCCTCAGCCCGACGGGCAATGAGCTGTGGAACGTCTTTCCTGAAGAAACACACACACTCTCTCTCTCTCTCTCTCTCTCTCTCTGCACTCTCTCACACACTTCACCGTGAATCTCTGAGGTTGACACTTGCAAACAGGAAAGCACTTTGGACAGGACTTTAACTATTGTTGTCTCAACATTGTTCAAAGATAATCAAATGGAAATGGTCCTGCTGACAGACAGGCCGCTAATGTAGGTAGGCTATTTCAAACAGACGCGAAAAAAGTTTGGGAAGCTCAGCTTTAAAAGAACATTTAAAACAACTTAAACATTGTACAAATTAATATCTAGAATAGCCCGACATCAATAGGATAACCTGACTCTTCTTTGTTTTACTTTCTGTATTCAGATTGGAAACTTTTTTTTAAAACATTGTTTTATCTGCAAGTAGCCTATACTCGTTTTTTTCTCTTTTAAATTTAGTTTGTGGGGGTAAAGTTCTCTAAACCAGCTGTATTTTTTTGTTCTTCAAACTAAATAAATGTAGGCTACCATTCATTAAATGACTTGTCTCAATCAGAAACAGCCCGCGAGAGGCCGCGGTGAGCCCCGTTTGTTCCGCGGCACCGGAGCGGAGCGTGGTCTCCGGGGCCGGGGTCTGCTGTTCACCCGTCTGTCGGTGTCGGACTGTGCTGGGTCTCACTAAACTACAGAAAACGGTTGTCAGGAGTCACCAATTAGTAAGACATTACAATAATATTAGGTTCGTTTGCTCCTCTGGTTCAAATAAACAAAGTAACCCGAGTTTAAATACTCACCTCTCAATCCGTCATTGCTTGACATGCACTTTTAAAAAGCAGTCGACATCTAAAAATTGGATTCACTGTGCCGCCTTCAGCGTGATCGGCCCGTGCCGGAGGACCCGGGTTCGAATCCCCTCCGTCTCCCCCTTTCAACTTAGTCGCTTAAATAGAGCCACTTTAAACAAATCGTTAAAGAAAGAAAAAAATATATATATACATATATATATATATATATATGTATATATATATATATATGTATATGTATATATATATGTGGATACATTCGTTGAGACTTTAAGCAAGCTGCTACCAAACACAGTAGTTTGTTGAGGTGATTTGTCATGTTGAATATGAGAAGCATGATCTCCATCAGCAGCCCTTCTGAAAGCAGCTGCTGTTACAGGGTTTGTTAACTTGATGTTGATGTATCGCTCGGCTCAAGGGTGGAAATGGATCATAGCGCGATACAAACCGCTGACAAAGCCGGTGTAATGTCATTAAAATGTGCCAGTCTGAAATACTACTTCTTTAAAACAGTGTAAAGTGCTTTTAATTAAGTTATTTGTGAGCTAGGACTCAATAAAAAGTAAAATGGAAGTTGAGGAGCGTTTCCTTTAAACTTCTTCACATCATCACACAGACACACGAGTGGCATTCAATGGATTTATTGAACTGTTCAGTCCCTTGACATTTGGGGGAAATTACATGACAAATTCCAAGTCCCACAACATAACAAAAAGTCTTTATATACCCACCTTAGGTCAGCCTGCCTGCCAGTCACACACACAAACAAACAAACACACACATTCGCTGTCACACACACTGCTGCTGACCTTAAACCTGATCTTACCTGAACTTGTCCATCCTAAACGAATCAAGACTTACCAAGCGAGGCGCATTGCCAATTTTAATTTAATCTACAAAACTGTCATTAATGTAGGGACTGTATGCTCGGCTGTTCTCGTCACATTTTCCCAAAAATTCTCAAAATGCAAAACTCAAGTATTACTGTGACTTTTGTGATCAACTTCCTAACACAATCTGCATTTGGGGGAGGAGGAGTAGTGGGAGTCAGCACATCACAGCAAGGCTAATAAAGTTACATCATACAGGAAATGTACTCTCCCCTGCCTTTACCCACAAGCCCCCTTTCATCGTGGACGACACACACATCCTGTTGTAAGGATCGGTCATGGGCAGCTTGGGAGCCGGGCTGCGTTAACCTGCCCTGCAGCGACTTCAACTCTAACACATTTCATCTCAGGTCGACATGCTGCTGTCATTTTAGAAGAAAAAAATTATATACATGGCAGACAGAGCTGGAGCAGAAAGAAAAGAGGGTTATGTGAAGGAAGGAAAGTGGAAGACACCCCGCTGTCAGCTGGACGGGAAGTTCACTGCGATTTAGAGGCTGTGATGGGTTACCACTGCCTGCATCAGATGAAAAGAGAACAGCAGGCCAACTCCCAAGCTGCACACGAGCTGTTTACAGTAGACTGAAGGACACACAGTCACACATACTCTTCTACACCAGGGACTGGACTTCTATAGCACTTTGCTGGCTGTGAACACATGTAAAGAGGAGCGCACAGGTGCTCGCTGTTAAGACTTAACGGGGCATGTTAAAGCATTCTACATCAAAAGTTCCCTAAAAGTAAAAAAAAAAAAGCACAAACAGGATTCATCTGTGCGGTGGGGAGAGGAAGGGTGGAGGAAGCAGTCGGGTCCTTCTTGGATGAAGAGCTGCCTCCTCTTCAAGGTAGTGGGGTCTTTCACAGCGACAAGCACAGGGATGCGGCCCGCTCCTCGGCCTTCCTTCTTTCGGCGCTTCCAAAACGAAGCGAGCGTTCCGCAGAGGAGGAGGAGCGGGGGTCGATCGATGAGAATGGGGGTCATGGAGGTGGGGGGGGGGGGGGGCAGTCTCATTCCGTGGCCTTGAGGGAGAAGGACAGCTTGGGCCTGGACTTGCCCTTGCCCAGGATGATTTTCTGCTCCTCCTTCTGCTGCTTTTGACGGTCCTGCTCCAGCTTCATGCGCTCCTCGTGAATCTTTCTCTGCTCCTCTACAATACGCAACTGCTCCTCAGCCTGGGGGCGGAAAGGACAACATGGAGCAGACAATAGGGGTCAGACAAGGTCAGAGCCACACATCCATAAAGACATGCACCCGCAGACTGCTGGCATCGGGGTTTCAACCATGGTAATGATATAAAAGAAGGGTTAATAATAAAGAGTGTCACAGGAGCGGGTTAACTACTTTATCTCAAACTAAAGCCTAAATAAAATATAGGGTTTATATAACATTGGGAACAGTTTTGAATTGCCAAAGAATCTTAAAAAAGGAGAGCTCTTTATAACATATTGACGAAGACGTTAGGAAATATGAAAAGTGAAAGGATACGGAACCAGGAGAAAATAATGAAATTAATTAGTCGGTACATTTTTGTAACCGCGCAGTGGAAAAACTCGCACTGGCAAGTTCGGAGACTCTTCCCGAGATGCCAGCATTTACATTGACCCATAAGGATAAAACAGTCAGCTATAGGTAAATCTTTTGCCACTTCAGAGTTGGTTTTTCTTCCTGCACGTAAGAAGGCACACTAATCATTGGCTGTGATCAGGACGGTAACATTTGGAAAATATATATATCATTTGTGGGTATCAATATACTCCAAAAATGTTATTAAGAAAATCCCAGTTTTTTTGTTTTAAATATACAAACATGGTTTCCAGGTTTTTGAGGACATTAAAGCGTTTAAAGAGGATGCGATCAGAGTGTTTTCGTATGTGAGGAAGGCGGCATGCAAAACAACAAAATTGAGGGTTATGAATTTTAGTCAAATGGAATAAATGTATGAAAACGAGACAGGAAGTAGCAGAGCAGGGCGTACCAGTTTGGCCTGAGCGTCGGCGATCTTGCGGTTATTCTCCTCCAGGATTTTTTCCAGCTCCTCCCGCTTAGATTTTTCTTCCTCCTAGACGGGTGACACGGTGCCATGTTAGCGCACGAACAGGCTACAGCCACAGAGCACTTTATGCACACACACACACACACACGCTCACCCTCTAATTGTCACACATACCAGCACACACACATAAAGTCATTACACCACAGAGAAGTTTGTTTAGCCTCTCGCACATGACCACACTGTGGCATTCTTTGCACTCAGCCCGAATTCTTAAAAAATACAAAGAGGGGGCAAAACGCATATAGAAACTGAGGGGGGGGAAATTCACCGGCAACTACTTTTCCCTCCCCTACCCTTTTAGGAATAATTAAAGCTCACTCGCTGAACTATCGTAACATTTACACGAGAATCAAAACAAAAAAAATAGAAAAAGAGGGGGGGGGGGGTCCCACTCATCATACTCGTATAAATAAACATATAAATGACAGACAATACAATCTAGAGGAAAATAGATTTGTAACATCATTATAAGCATGAGGAAAAAAGGATACAAATAAAGGAGGGAATAGTTTTGGCTCACCAATGCACGTATACCTACGCATTTTCCTTGCCTGTGTACCTACACAACTGGTGAAAGCATTCGGCATTAAACGGTTGAATATTTACTGTCTCGTCCGGACTGTGTGGCCCCTGCAGAGACAGAGAAGCGCTCCTGGGGTGGGTGGGTAGGTAGGTAGGTAGGTATGGGGGGGACTCTGCCATACGGCGCCAGCGGCATTCCTCTTTATAACTGATCTCTGTACTGCTTAGCCTTTGCCTGCAGCCACAGCTCATTCTGTTTAAGGGTCTATCCGTTCTGTACGGCGGCCCCACAGGAGAGGACAGTACAAAGTGGGGGTCCACGGTACACTTACAGTACAGGACACGAGTCACGGTGAGCTGAAGGCTGCAGGCCAGCTCGGGGGTCAAGTGCTAGTTAGGAAGACGCTGAGTTGTTGTGTTTCCAAAATAAAAACACAAATGTATTTAAATAACAGTCTCAACATTTAGCAGCAAACCCTATAGGAGAAGGCATGAGGACACAACACAGTACATTTGCTTTGCTAGAGAGGAAAAGCTCTTCAAATGAAAAGGATTAGAAAAAGATATATATATTAACAGATTAAAAAAAGGTTAGACCACAGATAGTTAACCTTGTCAAAACAGGAAATGTCCGTCATTATGTATCCAAGAGCAGGTGGCGTCTAACAGAAGAATCCCAAAAGAAGGATTGTTAAAGAGAAGGTAGGGGGGGGGGGGGGGTAAAGCATAACACCTGTACAGGACAAACTGTCTGAATAAACAAATGGGATTAACATTTCTACACATCAAATTGGGTTTGAAATGTCAGCGTAGCAGATAGGAAATCTCCACTTGTGTTTTTAAAACTCAGGAGTTATTGTAGAGTCTTTGGCTGAATACTCTCCACGTTGGTTATAAAAAGGGCCTTTCTACCGGTCCTGTGAGTTACACGGTCTCACTTTGAGAGTGGGACATTCAGACAAACTGTAACAGCCCATCCACACGGCGGCGTGCGTTGAAGCTTCAACGCTTCTGTCCATTCACTTTGAATGGGGTGACGTCACACTTTGCCCAACTGCATTGTGGGAGCGTCGCTTCGCGTTGCTCGCTTCAAAAGTTGAGCAATGTTCAACTTTTGAAGCTTCGACGGAAGCATCAGCCAATCAAATCATATGCCTGTACAAGCTCTAGCCAATCAAACCGCTGCTTGTGTGTCGGGGGCGGGAGATTCATGTGATTGGTTGTTGGTCGAGCTTCAGACACGCCCGCCGGCAAGCTTCAACGCACGGCGCCGTGTGGACGCTGCGTAAGGGGGCACAGGGCTGACCCAATAAGTCCTGTAGGCGAAGGAGGCTTGCTAGGACTACATTTCTCACCCGATTACTCCCGAGCCACTGGCTGCTCCCTGTGAGAGTCAGGGTCACTAGGCTTTAGCCGCCCTTCTCATACACAATACATTATTACTGTAGTATAAACAAAGCCCCTTTTTTAATGAAGCCTGTGGAGGCAGGGGACAGGCTCTGTCAGACAGCTTCACCCTCTAACATTCTAAACCAAAGGAAGAAGCAGGGGGGCTGTACTAACTTGAAAAAGCCCGAAAATGGTTCATCATAAAAACTGTTACAGGACATTAGGAAAACTAATAGAAATCAAACTGAAGCCTACAAATAATTAATAGTTTCTAAAAACTTGTAGGTATTTGGGAAGTTTCAAATGCCGAAAAATGTTCAGAGCCGGTGGTCTTCAAACAGAGAGCTCAAAAAACAGAACCGGGGGGGGGGTGGGGATGAAATAAGGAAATCAGTTAATTTTTGTAACCACGCCATGGCAAAACTCTCACTGGCAAGTTAGGAGACTCTCTTGAGACGCCATTTACATTGCCCCATGTGTATGAAACAGGCAATTATACTTTAAGTCCCATACTCCTAGTGACTGCAAGAAAAAGGATCACTTTTAAGATGTGAATGTGTGTACATGTTGTACTTTTATTACTTTAAATAATTGTAAGCCTTGTGCACGTAAGTTCATGCACATTTTCTCATCCGACATATTTAAATGTGTAAGAAATAACAATTTTGACAAGTTAAATTGACAATTAATTTGATTTATTAGTAATGCTTTTGCTCCATGATCTCCCTGCAGGCTGTGCATATACCCTCCCTGCAGTGAAACTTGTACCATGGCTAGATCACACATGTCCTGGAGAAAGGCAACAGTGAGACCAGCTGACTGGGGAAGGTATGTAGGGAATGGAGGGGCTGCGTTCCAAACGACCGAGCGTTACCTCTCTGGCCTTCTGGGCCGTGAGCTCTGCCTGCCGCTGTCTCTCCAGCTCCTCCAGCAGCTGACGCTCCATGATGCGCTTTGCCTCCTCCACGCGCCGCAGCACCTCCCGCTCAATCTCGTCCTTTCGCTTCTCCAGCTCCTCCTCCACCCTCTTGGCTACCAGCTCCTCCACCCGCCGCGCCGTCTCCTCCTCGATCAGCTTCTCCTCGATCTCCTGCTGCCGGCTGGAGGACGGAGAGGGAAACAGATGAGAGGAGCTATGAGAGCGGGATCACAGAGGGAAGGATGCAGGGATTTATCAGAAAGCTCATGTGCTGTCCTGCCAAAGAAACACATTCTACGACACTGAGAACAAAACCAGGAGTGAGTTACCAACACACATTTAAACAAGTATCTTGGCTTTTTTAAATGATTTAGAAAATGTTATCTGCAGCAGTGTGAAGTTGTATCAATGCAATATATGTTCACATGTTGTCATATGGAAGTAGCTACAGTGTAGTGATGGCAAGTACTAAAATACTGCTCATTGTCATAAAAGATGAATATGGGAAATGTAACGGAAGAATGGTGTGAAGTAGTGAAGGCACAGAGCTCAGGATATATATATGTGACTTTATAATAAGCTCAGTCGAGTGTGCTTTCTCCACTAAAATGGCTACAATGGGTTGATGCAGATGGAGTATCATCCTGTTTACCTATAGAAAATGCTTTACGGTTGTTCTTTCATTCTCCAATTAACAGGAAGCTATTAAGAGTGGATGCGTGTTGTCACATCGCCCCTGGCCCCACTGTAAACACACAGCCCACCCTGCCTGGATCTTATTTCATTTAGTCAACCACAGGGAAACCAGAGACCGTTCCAAACCCAGGCCCAAGTCCTTCCTTATCTCCCAAGTCTCTGTGTCAGGATATTTACATGTGTATACCAGGAAAAGTGGCCTTGTGACCAGGGGTTAATAAAAGAGCCACTCAGGAGGCCAGGTGTTGGGCAGAGGCTGGGATCTCAGGTGTCTGTGCGCCTCTGGCTACCTACCCACCTCCACCTCCACACACACACACACACACACCAGTGTTTTAACACCGAGAAGCGGCAGTGATGCACTTGTATTAGCCCCTTCTGAAGCAGCATCTTCACTGCTGCAGCAGCTGGTGAGTCAGACACGTTAAAGATCGCTGAAAAGCTCATTCTCCAGCTTTCATAGGTTACTAAACGCATGCTCTCCAACATGCATTCAGTATGTATATGTATTAGTATGTGAAGGGTCAAGGGGTTTATTAGTACATGTATTGATAGCCAAGTCAATTGTTTTCCTTTGTGCAACTCCATGTTAGACTGCAGAAAACTAGTATGTCCATGTTAATGTATGCATTGATCTAATTCTCAATAACCAATGAGTACCATAGGGGAGGTTAAGGTCAAAAGGTACGAAAAATCACTTATGTCAGATAATGATCCATAACACATTCAGAGGTTAATGTAAAGCACAAGTGTAGTTACATTAAGACAAGATTGATATAGCTGCTCATTAATGAGTAAGACAACTACCACATTTCAAAACTGTTTGTTGACAAACTGCACAGCACTACCTAGCATCATGCATTAGATTAAGGACCAGTGACCTGTTGTACTGACAGTAATACGTACAACAAAGTTGAAATGTCCTCATTGACACTATGCAGAGTGTAATAATGATAAGCATAGTGCAACAACATGGCTGCTATTATAAAATGGGAATTATCTTAAAGTTAAACTTAACTTCAAGTGCAGCCAGGCTGAAAAGGTGAGCTGGCCCCTGCGTTGCTTTCTTCCCTGACAGGGATAATAATGTGTGTGTGCTCAGGGCCTGTGGAGCCTAGCTGACGTTAGCATGCTTTGGCTGCTAGCATGCTAATGCAAAGAGCTGACGCTATCCATACAACTGAATGGAGCTAGCCTAGCATTTAGCTTAGCACACATTGCAGTCATTTTACGTTAGATTTACAGAGTCTTTCATTAAAATATACTTACATCTTCCTCTGCCTCTCCATTTCTGCCCTTCTCTCCTCCTCCTCTTTCCTCTGCTTCTCGTCCAGAGCGTTTCTCTTGCTCAGCGTCCTGCCGAAGATGTCGATGCGCTCCGGCGGCGTGGCTGGTCTTTCTCTGCGGGTTGGGGCTGTGGCAGACCGGGAACGAGAACGAGATTCTCTGCGACGGTTCCTTTTCGCTTCCCGGGACTTGGACCGCTTCTTGGACCTCTCCCTGTCTCTGGACCGGCTCCGTTTCTTGCTGTGCTTGCTGCTTTTGGAGTGTTTGGAGCGGGACGAGCTACGGCTCCGAGATCGGCCCATATTGACCAGCTCCGCTTAGCGTTACACCAAACTACGGTGCCTTGTGTCTGATATGTAGGCAATACTGCGAATCCTGTTGCACGAGCTCCTTTTCAAACGTATTGCTTACAGCGAGGTACCAAGTAAAATTGCTTCAATGATTAAATTCTGGAGAAATAACCATTTAAACTGGTTGTTATTTGCCCTACTAACTCTCTGTAAAGAAAGATGGCGGATTGTCGACTATTGCGTTTCCCAGCAGGCACCGCGGCTTTCGGTATTTTCCGGTGGTTTTCGGGAGAACCCAGTCAGGTGAAATCCTAAATCATTGTGCAGAGCCCTGCGTTGCCTTAACTTTGTCAAAATAAAGATATTTAGAAAATGTTACGTTTATAAATTATTGAACAATTGGCGTCTTTGTGTTCAACAGTAATAATTACTTTCTATACATGAATAACCGAAAGCCAGTTTGTTTTCATTTTCTCATAGTGCAGTTTTGGGTTGTTTGTACAGCAAAGTCAAAGTTACACTTTATTTGAACTGTCAATGATATTGTACATAATTAAAAAGTTTTTACTCTCAAAATAATTACTAAATGTGTGGTCTTGAAGTAGGCTACTTATTGTGTGCTCTCAAGTTATTAAAGTGGTTGCACAAATAAAGACAGAAGCATGTAATGTATCTTTTATCAGATGTTGTCATGTCAAAGGAACACACCATTGTAGACAGGATCGACCATGTACAGTCACATGTCATCTGAATGGGCTGCTTACAGTTCATGCAGTGTATTCATGATTTCTGACAGAGATACTCAGATATTATTCAAATCAAGTCTTTTGAAGTAAATTAGTCATTTTGATTAGAAAATGGTAACCTGCATCCAGCCATAACCACATTTTAAATTACTCTGTTATAAGTAAAAATCTGGCATACAAAATCTTACTTAAGTTAAAGCACAAAAGTATTTGCACCAAAATATACTTAAAGTAGAAGTAAAAGTACTTTTAATGCAAAATGGCCCATCATATTATTGATGCATTAATGTGTTCATCACAGCTTGTAAAGGTGGAGCTCATTTAATTACTTTAGCTGTCAAATAAATGTATAGGAGTAAACGTACAATATTGGCTTCTTAAAAGTAGTCAAAGTAGCATAAATTCAAAATACTCAAGGAAAGTACCTCAATATTGTAATTTAAAACATAGTTGAGTAAATGCACTTCACTACATTCCACTAATTCTTCCAGCTCTACTGCATCAGTGTTGTATGAATTATTTTGACTCCAATAAAAAAAGATTAACACCTAGATAAAGCACTAATGTCTTTGAATGAAAAACGCCAGAGAGAAAAGTGAAAGCTAAGTCACTTCCATTTTTCTTTAACCTTGAGCTGGCTCACCGCCTGCAGCTGTTGAGTAAAATCAAGGTAGAAGTGTAAACTGTAATCGTTTAAATGCTCTGCTACTTTTTAAAGCAAGCAGAGTGGCACTTCACAGCTTTGAATTGTTGTCCCTATTTGACCTATATTTAACTTTTCCTGTGTCCATTTTTAAATGTTGTTTTCATGCGTTATCAGAGATTAAAGCGATGCTTTTATCAGAGCTTGTAAATATAGCAACAAGAACATCAGATAGCCAACCAACAGACAGAACAAGGGAGAAAATAAAACACAACTTGACAATGACACAGTCCCACACTAAAAGACTGCCATCCCACTCTGGCAAAATGAGGCCATTGTGATAACTCTCCCTGGAGTGCTGCGCTCGAAATAAACTGTCATTACTAAATTTAAAAACACATAACTCAAAAGCCCAGTGAATCAGCTTTAAAAAGGTCACACAATTCAAGCTAAAAATGAAAGTGCTCCAACTTCAGGAAGATTTATTTTGTCATTTGTTCTAATTACCTGAAACTTCCTGCATCTCTGAATCTAATTTTAGTAGAAATAAGTATTTTGTTCACACGGAGTCTTGCCGTGTGCAGCTTTGATCGTGGATCAAGAATACTTTTAGTTATTGTGGACTGATAACAGTTGTCAGAGGAGTCACTCCCATGCACTCAGATGAAAAGGCTTTTGTGTTGAGGAGGGGTGCATTCATCATGTATTGTCAGAAAAAGCTGGAGCACCATTACAGAAATACAACTGTTCCCAGAATTAGGGAGAAATGATGTGATTTTAGTGCCAGAAATTGAGGGCAAGTCTTGGTTCATCTCTCCAGGAACAGCCCCCCCGCCTGCACTCCCTTCCTCAATTCCTCTGCTCAAAGCCAAAGAATCAATCTTCTGTAACTTATGGTTAGGTTTTATTTTAATGATCCACAAATTCTGTTCCCGCAGATGAAAGGAATCAGCATTAAAGAGGCAAGGATGTCTTGTTTTTCGCTTGTGTAACGGGAAGAGAGTGGTGCTTAAAGCTCCTTTTGATGAATAATAGAAAGTGTTTCATGGAGGTGGAGAGGAAAAGAGTTCCACTGCGACTCCGCTGGGGATAAAAAAAAGCCGAGCTGGAGGAGCAGTCGGTGTGTAAATGAAAGAATTTGCAGAGTTTGTCTGTCTGCTCATGGGTGGTTTGGGGTGAAAGATGGAGTTGTAAGAGAGTTTCAGAGAGCCTAAAGAGCAGGTTTCATATTCCTCTAATCCCTATTTGAAAGGATTCCTTGCTGAGGTGATCTCAGGAGAAACCATTTGGATATGTCACTTGTGATCACATGTCAGTCAAAGCTTAAAGGTGTCTGTGTCACAGGAGCACCAGCTCTGTCTTTGGTGGGAGAAGTTTTAGCCAAGATGATGACTGACCTGGTCACATTATATCTCACTGATGAGCATAGTGTGTGAGATCAATGGGATGTAAAGAGGACTAGTAAACACTGTAACTGAGACAATAGTCAAAAAGCTATCGTGAGCAGAGGTGCAAAGTAACTAAGTACATTTACTCAAGTACTGTACATACGTTTACAGAATAGGTACTTAGTACTTTACTTTAGTATTTATACATTAAGCTACTTCATTCCGAATTATCCTCTCTGAAGAACCAGCACCTTACCGTGGTAGAGAGGTTTGTGTGCCCTGATGAACCTGGGGGCTGTGTTGTCTGGAACTTTGTGTTCCTGGTAGGGTCTCCCATGGCAAATTGGTCTCAGGCAAGGGGTCAGACTAAGATTGGTTCAATAGACCTCATGAAAGACGACACAGGAAGTGAGGATACCCGGCCCGGAGGAAGCCCGGGGTCCCCTTCTGGAGCCAGGCCCAGAAGGAGGACTCGTCGGCGAGCGTCTGGTGGCCGGGCTTGCCACGGAGCCCGGCCGGGCACAGCCCGAAAAGGCAACGTGGACAATACCTCCGCTTCTCCGTCCCGCGGGCCCACCACCTACGGAAAACAGCGATGGGGTCGGGTGCGCTGCCAAAAGGGTGGCAGTGAAAGCAGAGGGTCTCGACGGACCAGACCCGGGCGACAGAAGCTGGCTTTGGGGACGTGGAACGTCACCTCTCTGGGGGGGAAGGAGCCGGAGCTTGTGCGGGAGGTGGAGCGGTACCAGTTGGATCTGGTTGGGCTCACTTCTACGCACAGCGTCGGCTCTGGAACCTTACTTCTGGATAGGGGTTGGACTCTATTCTTCTCCGGAGTTGCTCAAGGTGTGAGGCGCCGGGCGGGTGTGGGGATACTCACAAGTCCCCGGTTGGGTGCTTCTTTGTTGGAGTCTACCCCAGTGGACGAGAGGGTCGCCTCCCTACGCCTGCGGGTTATGGGGGGGAAAACTCTGACTGTTGTGTGTGCTTATGCACCAAACAACAGTTCAGAGTACACGGCCTTCTTGGAGACCCTGGAAAGAGTCCTGTATGGGGCTCCTGAAGGGGACTCTTTAATCTTGCTGGGAGATTTCAACGCACATGTGGGCAACGATGGAGACACTTGGAGGGGCGTGATTGGGAGGAACGGCCCCCCTGATCTGAACCGGAGTGGTGCTTTGTTACTGGACTTCTGTGCTAGTCATGGATTGGCCATAACAAACACCATGTTCGAACATAAGGATGCTCATAAGTGTACGTGGTACCAGAGCACCCTAGGCAGAAGGTCCATGATTGATTTCATTATCGTATCATCGGACCTGAGGCCGTATGTTTTGGACACTCGGGTAAAGAGAGGGGCGGAGTTGTCAACTGATCACCATCTGGTGGTGAGTTGGGTCGAGTGGCGGGGGAAGCCTCTGGATAGACCTGGTAAGCCCAAACGTGTAGTTCGGGTGAACTGGGAACGTCTGGAGGAGGCCCAAGTTCAGGAGGCCTTCAACTCACACCTCCGGCGGAGCTTTTCGGGCATTCCTGTGGAGGTTGGGGACATTGAACCCGAGTGGTCGGTGTTCAAAGCCTCTATTGCCGAAGCCGCGGCGGGGAGCTGTGGTCTGAAGGTCTTAGGTGCCTCAAGGGGCGGTAACCCTCGAACCTCCTGGTGGACACCGGTGGTCAGGGAAGCCGTTCGACTGAAGAAGGAGGCCTTCAGGGTTTTGTTATCCCGGGGGACTCCCGAGGCAGTTGCAAGGTACCGACAGGCCCGAAGGGCAGCAGCCTCAGCCGTGGCCGAGGCGAAGCAGCGGGTGTGGGAGAAGTTCGGAGAAGACATGGAAAAGGACTTTCGGGCGGCACCAAAGTTGTTCTGGAAAACTGTCCGACACCTCAGGAGGGGGAAGCAGGGAACCATCCAAGCTGTGTACAGTAAGGATGGGACGTTGTTGACCTCAACTGATGGAGTGTTGGGCCGTTGGAAGGAACACTTTGAGGAACTCCTGAACCCGACAACTCCGCCCTCTATGTTAGAGGCAGAGCTGGAGTATGACGGGGGATCAACACCAATCTCCCGGGGGGAGGTCGCTGAGGTAGTCAAACAACTCCACAGTGGCAAAGCCCCGGGGGTGGATGAGATCCGCCCAGAAATGCTGAAGGCTCTGGGTGTTGAGGGACTGTCATGGTTGACACGTCTCATCAACGTTGCGTGGAAGTCGGAAACAGTACCGAAGGAGTGGCAGACCGGGGTGGTGGTTCCCCTTTTCAAAAAGGGGGATCAGAGGGTGTGTGCCAATTACAGAGGCATCACACTACTCAGCCTCCCCGGGAAAGTTTACTCTAAGGTACTCGAAAGGAGGGTCAGGCCGATTGTCGAACCTCAGATTGAGGAGGAACAATGCGGATTCCGTCCTGGTCGTGGAACAACGGATCAGCTTTTTACTCTCGCAAGAATCCTGGAGGGGGCCTGGGAGTACGCTTATCCAGTCTACATGTGTTTTGTAGACTTGGAGAAGGCGTATGACCGGGTTCCCAGGGAGTTACTGTGGGAGGTGCTGCAGGAGTATGGGGTGAGGGGGTCTTTACTAAGGGCCATCCAATCTCTGTACTCCCAAAGCGAGAGCTGTGTCCGGATCCTCGGCAGTAAGTCGGACCTATTTCCGGTGAGGGTTGGCCTCCGCCAAGGCTGCGCTTTGTCACCAATCCTGTTTGTAATATACATGGATCGGATTTCGAGGCGTAGTCGGGGGGGAGGGGGTCTGCAGTTCGGTGGACTAAGGATTGCACCACTGCTTTTTGCAGATGATGTAGTTCTGATGGCTTCATCGGTCTGCGACCTTCAGCTCTCACTGGATCGGTTCGCAACCGAGTGTGAAGCGGCTGGGATGAGGATCAGCACCTCCAAATCTGAGGCCATGGTTCTCAGCAGGAAACCGATGGACTGTCCACTCCAAGTAGGGAATGAGTCCTTACCCCAAGTGAAGGAGTTCAAGTATCTCGGGGTCTTGTTCTCGAGTGGGGGAACAATGGAGCGTGAGATGGGCCGGAGAATCGGAGCAGCGGGAGCGGTACTGCAGTCGCTTTACCGCACCGTTGTGACGAAAAGAGAGCTGAGCCAGAAGGCAAAGCTCTCTGTCTACCGGGCCATTTTCGTTCCTACCCTCACCTATGGTCATGAGGGATGGGTCATGACCGAACGAACGAGATCGCGGATACAAGCGGCCGAGATGGGTTTTCTCCGCAGGGTGGCTGGCGTCTCCCTTAGGGATAAGGTGAGAAGTTCAGTCATCCGGGAGGGACTCGGAGTTGAACCGCTCCTCCTTCGCGTCGAAAGGAGCCAGTTGAGGTGGTTCGGGCACCTAGTTAGGATGCCACCTGGGCGCCTCCCTAGGGAGGTGTTCCAGGCACGTCCAGCTGGGAAGAGACCAAGGGGTAGACCTAGGACCAGGTGGAGGGATTATATCTCTTCGCTGGCCTGGGAGCGCCTTGGGATCCCCCAGTCAGAGCTGGTTGATGTGGCCAGGGAAAGGAAAGTTTGGGGCTCTCTGCTGGAACTGCTACCTCCGCGACCCGACCACGGATAAGCGGGAGAAGATGGATGGATGGATGGATTCCGAATTATTAAGCAAGTCGTATTTTTGAGGATTCATTTTATTATTGAACAACTACAGTACTCTCAGTCAATCCACAATGTTAATAAACCTCAAGTCTCAATATTTAGAAAGTAAAAGTGAGGTGTTGCCGTTATAGGAGAATGTGTGCAGAATTAATGGGCAACTATTGGTGTGCGGAATTAATATGCAACTAAATGAAAAAGGAAAATGTTCCAATCTGACTGGTTTATTTTCATTTTCTAAAGTGAGAATAATAAACAAACAACTCAAAATGTACAAATAAACATTTCTCATCAATCTCTCAACAACATGGTGTGAGATGGGACAGAAGATCCACGAAGATTCACGGTCTGTCAACATGCTGCCTGATGAGAGGGGCATTTAAAGCTGGTTTGACTTGAGGTATTCAGACCATCACTCATTTCATTAGGAATTATACAATGGGATTACACCACTTCCTGTTTACATGCATCCACCGCTGCATGTGGTTTCAAAGAAGATGTATGCTGCTGAGGGGAGCTTCCACTGACCCCATTGACATTCATAAATGCAGATAAACCTCAGTAGTCTTAGTCAACATCATTATTATGACACACAGCTTCAGAAAGGAATGTATGGGTTTGGAAGATATCACAGTTCACCAAATACCAAATCCTTTTAAGGCGTTTTCCACACACTGAAAGTCTTTAATACGTTCTAAGAACTTCTGACTTGTGTTTCCAAAGTTTTTCTTATAATTCTACATTTCAGTTTGAATTATTTTGAAGAACTATACATTATCCTTAGAAGTCAGATTTACAATCCAAAACCCAAAGAAGCAGAACCCGGCTCCCCCGGCTAAAGTTAATCAAAAAGTCCATCCCTTTCACATTTTGTGATCAAAGTTGGCCCCTTTCTTTCACGAGCACTTTTCAGGTCCCCTGACCCTGCCCCGTGGTTGCTCTTCAGGGGGAAAAACACTTAACAAACACAGGATCTCTTTTAAAAAGCCCCGCCACATTGTCACATTGTCATGTTGATGGCCCAGGGGTCCTGGCATAAAGAGCCATTGAGGAAGGAGACCTGAAAGCAAGCTCCCCCACCCCCCCTCCTGCCCTGAATGAGAACGCTTCTTTCACCTCAGGCTGGGTATGGGAGAGGTGAGGAGAGGAGGGAGAATAAAGGGGGAGGGCGGTGAAGGTGGAGATTTTAGGAGAGTGAAGAGATTGAGGATGTAAAGGAGAGGAGGAGAGGAGGGGAGGAGGTAGTCAACAGGTCGGAGGAGAGGAGAATAGCAGGAAACACACTATGCCCGCTCTGCATCATTAGTGACTCTATGGAGTGAGTCAGGGATAATCACATATGGAACATGTCCTCTATTTTTCAATATAATGTCATTTAGACACAGCTAAAGTCATTGGGATACTGATTATATATACACTCCCTGAAGAGATTGTCCATTCATGATTAACATACAGTAAGCAGTTTTCTCATGATAGTGTGTGGAGTATCCATTAAACACATGTAGGACACAACATGAGAAGCTGTGTCAGAAGCCTTCTCACACTCTATATTGTTGTTCCTTGAACATTTCTGAATATTTTTGGAGTCAGCCCTTACTGAAAGAAATGCCTTAAACTTGTTGTCTCACCTGTTTGACATTTGTGTTGGAGGCTTTGTGAAAAGGACCCTTCTTCCTTCAGCCTCTGATGTTGGTTATCTTCCGGTTTTATAGCAGCAATATAAACGTCATAACCACGCCCACTCACTTGCAATGAATTCCCCAGAGAAAGAGTTGCTGGATTTGTACTTGGGCTCAGCAGGATATACACAGACTTAATACTTAGTGCATTTGATGTATGGGCCAAATGACTCGGACATTTGCGTTCCCACATACACCTTCTGTGCATGTATGTAATTTAACTTCTTTTCTATTAACCAGCCGCTGTTTTTCTTGTTCTTTTGCGTCTACACATCAATAGGTCTAGACCAGGGGTTCTCAAAGTGCAGCCCAATGGCGGCCCTCGGAAATGTTTCTGGCGGCCCGCGATAGTTAATGTGACAAAATAATGTTTTGTTTGTATGGTGGTGTGTCAGTGCAGGTGGTCAGGATTACTACACAGCTGTAATTTTTTTTTTTCTTTGGCCAAATCCTTCCGGCCCACATTTGTAAGTGTTCCGGCCACTCCTTTTTTGCTTACCTAAATCCTACCGGCCCACATTTGTAAGCGTTCCGGCCACTCCCTAGAGGGGTGTTACAGATGGATAAACAAGCTCCAAAGCATAAAGGCGTTTTTGTATAGTTTGTGTATACAGTATACAGTATTGTAGGGAGCCCTGGGTTCAGAGGGAGGAGCTTGCATAGGGGAGGGCGGGGGGGGCTTGGCAGGGAAACGGGGTTCAGGGGGAGTGGCTGTACCCGTAGGATAGAAAAGGGGGAAGTGACGTCTGACTCAGAGGTCGCGCGGCTGTGGAGAAGAACGTGTTGCCCACATTCTGTTACTGAGTTCAGGCTAGTTAGCTAGCAGGTTTATTGTTTTGGGTGCAGTCACTTTTGCCTCCACTTGCTGTTCAAATAAATGTTGAAAGAAAAAGTAAATCTGTTTACAGTTCTGTTTCATATGGGTGTTGAGAGATGTATCCATAGATTTAGTCCCTAATTTTGCTCTCAAAGTGCACCAGATTGATGCTTTTAACTTCAACATTTAAAAAAAAATCTTCCCGGGGGAGCATGCCCCCGGACCCCCCTAGAGGAGGTGAGGTCCACCACCTGCCCACACCCCGTTAAATTGTCTCACCCACATTGAGGATGCTTCCTACGCCCATGTTCTATTCCGTGCGTCATGTCAGGCAAATTGGGTCCAAATGTTATTGCATCAATGATCTGTTAACATTAAAATCAATAAATATATGCTGTAACTGTTTTGCTCTAGGCAACTCAAGGGCTCAGGTAATGTGATTACTATCTGAATAATGGTCCAAAATAACATTAAATGCATAAGGGTTTTTGTTAAGAAACATACTTTCGTCGCCGGCCGGCCGATACATGCCGCGCATTAAGTGGGCCTGTCTGTCAATTAATCCCCGGGCCACTTTTTCCTCCCAGTCCGCCCCTGACTGTATGTATAATTGGTTAGTACAATAAAGAAAGGATTTGTTTTGGAATTATTTTCTGTTCCGTTTTTTCTTGGGTGGCCCTCAATCCAATATTGGGTACCTAAATTGGCCCTCACTCATCAAAACTTTGAGAACCCCTGGTCTAGACCCTGAGTGTATATAAACAGTGTCATACTCATTCTATTCCCACCATACGTCATTATCATCGCAGGATGAAACTGTACTCTTTTTTAAATGAGAGGAAGAGAAGTCCAGGAGCAATGACAGCAAATACTTTTTGACGGCAGCTTGTCTGTGGCCACCAGACTGCCGTTTGTGTTCTCTGTGTGTGAAACTGGTATCTGGGATTAGGTTTTATAAGGTCTGACTCCTTAGATCCCTGTTTTAGGGCCCATTATTAGGTATGGCAATTAAAATACATTGTCTATTGAAACAAATCCTGCAGCCCCAGTCAAATCATGGAGCAAAATTCAACCATATCAGTTATACTGCTGGAACAAACACCAACAAGTTTAAGACTAAAGTCAAAGGATTGTCTTTCGGTGTCGTGGCCACGGGCTTGTCTTAGGGCCTGTGTCCATATAGCATCTTCTTCTTTTTGTGTGCCTTTTCCAGGCACTTGAAAATATTTAAACTTTTAAGAAAAGTGCTGGAAATAATTGAAAATGAAGAAGAACCTTGTTTTCGACCACATATGTCTATCCTATACTATCATAAAAAGACTGAAAATCCTGTTTGTGGGAGCTGATCGGCCTGGTCCTGGCTGCTGGTGAGTGTGTGACTTTTATCGCCATACGTGGATCATCCTCCTCGCTCTACAGCTGTCACACTGAAGCTCATTCATACAAAGTGTGGGAGCAAGCATCCTAATTAAACTATAGATACTAACAAATAGATAATACAAAAAAGGTAGGCGATGCTAGTCTGATACAAGAAGTGGCTATTTATACAGCTGTCATAGACTTTTTTTTAAAAGTGCTAGGAGTGTTTTTTTGATAACATGCTGGAATAAGGCTCTGCTCAGTGTCTGACTTTTTGCAGAAAAAAGATGATATGTGGAAACACAGGTTTCTGTAGCTGTATAGGCTTGACCAGGAGGTTTGTTGAGAAGCTGTGTTATCTGCCCTGCAACAATCTGAGAATAACTTACAACCATTAATGTTCAAATAGTCAAAGGTGAAATGCAATATTTTACACAGGGACTATCTTCTTCTTCTGTTGTCCGATTTGAATTTCCTTACCGTGTGACCTCAACAGCCCTCACTGAGCCACTGACCAGATGTCCATTCCCTGACCATTACTCAAGACACAGCCATCCTGAAGATTCGCTCAATTCAAAATCACTAACCCTTAAAAGAGGTCCCCATTCACCGCGAGCACCATATGCCTAATGTCTTCCTCCTGACCATTTGTTTGTGTCAAGTCCAGTGAAGGGCTCAAGTCTGCCTGGCATGTGACAGCCATGTCCCCTTTCCCCTTAAGAGATGTAATTAAGTGTTAGAGGAGCTTCAGAGATGACCCCTGTGACAAAAGACTCCGAGGGGAACTTGGCTGTCACCACCAGGGATTTGTGACAAGTGGTGGTCAGCTCCGAGGATCATCTTTCTCTGGAGGGCCGGGCGAGAAGAGAGAGAGGAGGACAGGTGATTCTAACAGGCCAAACGGAGAGGTCAAGGGTCGGGTTTGAAGTATTGGCAGGCGGGGAAGCTGATCTGGTTAAGCTCTTGTCTCTATCTTCATCTGAGACGAGCGGTCTGCTTCTCTCCGGGTCCCTCCCTTCCCTCCCTTCCCTCCCTGCCATTCACAACTCAAATGAGCAAAGTTTAGGTATCAGAGCAATTATGAGCTGAAATTAAAAACTGTGAGTGATCGAGAAGGGAAGGGCGGTGTTTGCTCAGCTGAAAAGACGTATGAAAGGATTTGAAGGGAACATGATCTGGACCGTGCACCACCTCTGCTGTGGAGGCTGCAGTTTTATGTCAAAACAGGGGGGAATATAATCCAATGAGAATGAGATTTACTTTCTTCTCACTCCTGTATTTCTTATTGGGCCCAATTTTCTCCCACAGCGTGCGCAGAGAAAGCGTGGCATTAGAGCAGGGGTGTCAAACTCATTTTCGTTCAGGGGCCAAATAGTGGGCCGGACCAGTAAAATCATAGCATAATAATCTAAAAATAACTACAACTCAAAATTGTTCCCTTTTTTTCATTTGAAAATGTTCACATTTAATAAACTCAGTTTTTACCTAACATTATGAACAACCTGACATTTCTTTAAAATAATAAGTGCAATTTCAACAGTAATAATCCTGATCCTGAATGTCGATAAAACAAAAGAGATCATTGTCGACTTCAGGGAAAAAAAGCCACCACTCCACATCAACGGCACAGCAGTGAAGACTGGGGTTCCTGGGGGTGCATATCACAAGCAGTCTGACCTGGTCCACTCACACTACATCACTATTTAAGAAGGCACAGCAGTGCCTACACTTCCTGCGCAGGTTGAGAAGAGTACAGCTCCCCCCTCCCATCCTCACCACGTTCTACAGAGGAACCATAGAGAGCGTGCTGACCAGCGGCATCTCCATCTGGTCGAGAGACTGCATCGCCAAAGACTGGAAGTCTCTGCAGAGAGTGGTCAGGACAGCAGAGAAGATCATCGGAGTTTCTCTCCCTCCCATCAGAGACACCGCTCAGAAACGATATAGATTACATTACGCTGTGTAACGAGCACATATTTTTTATATAGTATGTCTATTTTATTTATATGTATAGCAAGTCTTTATATTTTAAACGCATTCTTTATCTTTAATTTTATCAGCACCACGTCACTATTATTTATTTATATGTACAATTTTAGCAAGTTTTTATATTGTCCTGTTCCTCTAAGCCAGTACAACGAAATTTCGTTTTAATAGTACACTCTGTGTCTTGTTGAAATGACAATAAAGTATGTCTATCCATCTATCTATCTACATCACAGTTTATCTACAAAGGCACAACACATTTATGGCGCATTTCCACTACAGGGCCTCGCTCGGCCTTGCTCGGTATGGCTAGGCCTTGTTAGGCTCACTGCTGCGTTTCCATTACAGTTTAGTAGCTGGGTCAGTAACTATAGTAACGCAGTGTAGGCGGAGCCGTGACGTCATCTTTAATGACAACCACAGAAAAACAACATCAGCCGTTAGCTGTTAGCCCTCAGAGCTCACAGCTCCTCATATCTGTTCAGAAACTAGACAAAAGTCAAACAAGTACAAACCACAGCCTGTCTGTGTCATGGAGAATACAGTCGGCGCTTTATTTCTGTCTGTAGGCCGTTGTTGTGAGTGTGGACGGTCGGAGCATATACTGCGTTAGCTTAGCCGACCTCCATTCAGTAAACACACATTTTAAAAAGGTTGTTCGCCTGCCGTCTGTCTGCAGACTTGTCAAAGCATTAATTCATGGTTTTTACTAACCGGTATCAGTATGTTGTTACTTCGGCATCATTTAGAAACGTGTATTACTATTGGGGAATCTTATGTGTGTTTTGATGTTTGTGCTGTGTTTGTTTACAACAATTACAATTAAATCACGGTCAAATATGTTCATTTTGTTGTAGTTGTAGCCCCCTTGCCAGCGATTCTCTCTCTAGTTTAGCATACTCAGCCCGACTCAGCCTGGTTGTTGGCCCGGAAAGAACCTCGATGTTATGGGGCCAGAAAAACTGTGAAATAGTACCCGCTAGCTGGAACTACGCAAAGTTGAAACGCAACCAAAAACGGGCCGGGCACGGCACGCTTAAAGCGAGCTCCGCGCTGTAGTGGAAATGCGCCATAAGTCACAGGTATCTTGAAGGGAACAATATAGTGTTTTACTTTAAGATCAAAACAACTTGTCAAAATCTAGAAATTATTTAACATTAATTTCCACAGCTGTGTAATAATCCTGACCACCTGCACTGACACACCACCATACAAACTAAAGTGGGAACTATTTAGGAAGAAGGTTAAGTAACCCCCCTGCCTTTATAACATGTATACATACAAAATACATAAAAGTTGTGAAAATTGCAGTTAATCTCTTCTCTGTAATCTTTGCACTCTACAAAGTCATCTCGCGGGCCGGATTGGACCCTCTGGCGGGCCGGTTTTGGCCTGCAGGCCATTATGTTTACACCCCTGCATTAGAGTGTGTGTTTCATGGGAAAAAAGAACTCTCCTGAGAAACAGGAAGGGAGACACATCCATCACCTCCTCCTGCCACCAACACACACTCAGTCCCTGCTTGCCACTGTTCCCCACTGTAACAATGGATGTTTCCTGGAGACCGGGGTCACGGTGACGGAGTGACGCCGAGACGCCAGTGTGTGAAAGCTGAAGAAACCGGCGGAGAGGAACAAGCCAAGGTCTTACTCAACCAGGACTATTCTTTTTACAGATTCATATGTTTCCTCAACACTCATGTCTTAACATGACGCCAACATCTGGCATGGGAAGGTGCAGCTCATGGCTTTTGAATACAGCATGACTCATGCTGCGATCCATTCACATTTGAGGTTGGAACTGGGAGTGACGTCACATTCGAGTTGACTGTGTTCCAGTATTACAAGTCATACAAAGATGGAGGCTTGCAGGAAAGTTGTTGGTCTTGTTAGCAATACCAGTTCATACCTGCGCTCTAAACATCATAGCAACATATCAACAGATATAGCAACAGTTGATGTAATGTACCATAGATAATACAGAAGAGCAAAACTATTTATATTATCAATGTTTTCTCTTAATGTTCATATGCAGCGACCCCATTTTGAATGATGATCTCGGGTATGGCGAAGTATCTCGAGTTTTCAAGTAGGAATTCCGACCTCAGGGGGTATTCAAGTTGAAATTTCCGACTGGGAACTCGGATACTCCCACTTCCCAGTATAACTGGAACGCACCATCAGGCCAATCAGCACAGTTCAAACACAGATTCCTATCTATTTACAGGCTGTAACAGCTTCACCTCTCAGGTATGGACTTTACTTTCAGGAATCACTCCATCTTCACTAGTATTTTAGGGAAGAGGAGGGATAATGATTCATACCCAGATGAAACACTGAAGGCTTCACACTCCCTCTATTAGTTTGATATCTTCAGAGCAGCAGAGAGTGAATGCGGTGGTTTCCCCTTGAGGCCTTGTCAGGTTTCTGCCTCTCTTTGTCAGGCGAGCTCTCCTCTCCATCTGCTCTAACTGAACAGAAGCCGTCAGTCTCACAAAGCCCTGACAGCCGGGATGGTTCGATGAGTGTGCCACCTCGCCCTGATCCACCCTCACCCAACATCCCCCAGACATACAGGGGGGTTACATGAGTTCAGGGCAGATGTGTTTGTGTCTCAGGTCACGTTTACACGGATACGATAACGAAAAACGAACCTTAGTCGATATAAAAAAAGTCTTCCGTCTACACGGTATCGGCTCAAGAAACGTGTCCGTCCACACGAGACCGCTCGACCCGCTGGAGATGCTGTAGTACATATGCAGGGCCTGTAAATGGCGCTGTACTGTACTTCCGCAACAAAATACACCAAAAGCAGCGAAGAAGACCCCCCGAGCATGGTTGCCATGGTTGCCTGGTTGCCCTTCTGGTTAATCTCCGCGGTGGATTTAGCAACATGTAGTTCATGTAGTTCTCCATGTCCACTTGTTGCTGATGGTTGTGGTCGAGGAGCTGTAGATTGTGCACTAACATCTGTAGCATGGTCAGTAGCAGACAGTAGCTAATGTAACCTGTAAGAAATTAAAATCAATGTTTAATGACGTCATTTAGTTTAAACATACAGTAAGCTTAAAACTGTTTTATTCTGAAAACATTTCCGGTTAGCATTCTGTGGCTAACGTTGTTGCTAAAGTTTATTTTGAAAAACTTTACCAGAAGAAGTCTCCGGAATGTCAACAGTGAGCTTAACTTCCGGTTTTGTGTTAACAACGTGTTGGCGAAAACACATCAGCAATGACGCTGGTGACGCGGGGGTGAGCAGGAGAGGTGGGTAGAGGCGGGGCTATGGTCGTCGTCGTTATCAGGAAATGGTCGTATAGGACGTACACACGGAGCCGTGAGGCCCCCCAGACCGTTTGAGGGCTCCGTTTCTGCGGTTCCGTTTCCGCGGTTCCGTTTCCGCGGTTCCGTTTCTGCGGTTCCGTTTCCGCGGTTCCGTTTCTGCGGTTCCGTTTCCGCGGTTCTGCTACGGCCTCGTGTGGACGAACCGTCCATACGATAGAGAACTGTAGCGGATACAACCCGTTTCGTCTCCGTGGTCTCAGCAGGGTTGGGAGTGTTACTTTACAAATGTATTCTACAACAATTACTAGTTACATGTAGAATAAATGTAATCAGTAACCTAATCTGAGTATCATAATTAAGGTTGGGAACCGAAACTCGGTTCCAGATGAGAACCGATAAGAAAATGCCGGGTACCGGGTACCCATACAAAATACACAATTTCGGTTCTGCTTAACGGTTCCTAAACGCAGTAGACCCTGTATTCCAGCAGGTCAGTCTGCACCGCGGCGCCGGTGACCCGGTGGAATACAGGGCGGACCTGGAGAATCACAGAACGGCCGGTCGTCAGCGGGCCGTTGACGGCCGGCACCACCCTTAATAACGGCATCATGTAAGTTGCGCTGACAGGCGACAGAGGTCCACAGTTGCCCCGCAGCGAGGCTCCCCCCGCCCTCCAGTAGACAGTTCACGAGCTCAGTCACTTCATAACACCAAAGATAGATCGCGGTAAACGCTCTGAAGTGAGGCTCCACTACACTAAGAAAGAAAAAGACAAGGCACAGTGTAATGCCTGTTAATAGCTCACCACAGGCAGAGCTCAGTTAAAATAAAGCACAGCTATTGTGCAATACATTTGTATTGCATGTATATTTTTTATTTGTAAAAATGTCAGTTAAAGCTTAAAAGAATAAAGATATTTTTCTTATCTAAACGTTTGACCTCTTTCTTTTACAATTTTGGAATCGAAACGGGGAATCGATAAGAACCGGAATCGATAAGCAGAACCGGAATCGATAAGAACCGGAATCGATAAGAACCGGAATCGATAAGCAGAACCGGAATCGGAATCGATACATTTCAAACGATACACATCCCTAATCATAATGTAAAAGTTATGTAACCTGATTACTTTCCGTCACTTTTGGATTACTTCAAAATCAAATGCAGTCCAAATAAAAACAAGAAATGTCAATAAAATTGATTTTATTAATGTATATTATGTAATATAACAGAACAATATAACCTTAAAAAATAAGAAACCAAGATATATAGTATCAAATAAAATCATTGGCTAGGCCTACAGAATAGTTTACAAATGCTGTTTTAGTTTGAATTTGTCTTAAATTAGGGCGACTGTGGCTGCGAGGGAGTGCGGTCGTCTTTCAACCAGAAGGTTGTGGGTTCGATCCCAGCCCATGCAGTCGATGATCAACATGTCGATGTATCCTTGGGCAAGATACTTAACCCTGAGTTGCTCCCGATGGCCAACGGTGTGTGAATGTGTGTGAATGTTAGGTCCTAGAGTAACATACACTGCTCTGTATGAATGGGTGTGAATGGGTGAACGACATGTAGTATGTAAAGCGCTTTGAGGGGTCTTAAAGACTGGATAAAGCGCTATATAAGTACAGTCCATATACCATTTAAATGTGTCCACCAACTGCATTAAAAAAGAAGAATGAAAGTAGCCATAGTGAAAACCAAAAAGAACATTACGGCAATATGTCTACCTATAATATATCGATCTTTATTTTAAAATGTATTGTAATCCTGAGAGCCATTTAAAAAAACACCAGTAATCTGATTATGTTTTTTTATGTAACTCTAAGGGACTAATTACCATTTGTTTTGTATCCCTATAATCTCGTTACATTACTCCCAAAGCCCGCCTCTCGGCTCCATGGTAAAGGTGTAATCTGGAGAATGAAAGGCTGTGAAAACACACAGCTACCACATTCCCTTCAATGAGCCAGGCAAGGGCCAAACATCTACTGGAGATGTGCTAGATGTGTGTGTGTGATGTGTGTTTAACAAACCTAATGAGCAGCAGGAAGTTGTACAGCGAGTGATCTTAGGCCTTTGTCCTCCAAATATTGCATTTAAAAATTCTGCAAGTATAATCAACCATGATATTTTATGTTTGGGAAGCAGAATAAACTTAAATTAAAACACCCCACTGTTTCACTCCTTAAGTGTGCCATTTTGCATTTCAATTGTGGACGTCAATAAACAACTTTCTTAGATTTAGCCGACTTCACTCACAGCTGTGCTCCCAGAGAGACAATATAAAGGGTGTGTGTGTGTGTGTGTGTGTGTGTGTGTGTGTGTGTGTGTGTGTAGGGCGTGGCAGAGAACCAGGGCTAATGTTTTGGCTGTTGTCTGATGGTGTTAGCTGTCATTAGTGCTCTCCTGGTGGGGTTAGGCTGATTTCACAGAGTGTGTTGGGCTTGGCTGCTGAAGAGGCTGCTGGGATGGTGATCAGAGACTGACGGAGACTCTTGCCAGGAGGCCACACACAGAAATAAATGCTCTCTGGGCCTGGGTGTAGTAGAATGCTGGGAGGATAATAAAGTACAAAGGTGTGCTAAGTTCTCACACTACAGAACTCCTCCGCTCCTACACTGGTGGTCAGTGGCACACATTGTTAAACCATACACTGCAGCAACTGCCCAAAGAGTGTGCTCACTTGCGAATGGAGAAAGAAAATAACTCTGGATTTGGCTTGCAGCGCATTTTACAACTTTTAGTGCCTACAGATTTAAATATGGGCTATAAGTATTCGTACGGGGTAGTTTAATTCGTTTAATAATAAAAAAACATCTGCTGATTTACAGATGTCTCCTTCCCAATGTAAGTCAAAGGCGTCAAGTCTATTTGGGCCACATGACGTCTCGGACTGACACGGAAGACTCCACAATTTTGACACTACGAAAATTCTATTCAAAGTCCGCCGCACTTTCTTTGGGCTTGGTGGGACCCAGGAACCTCTCAACAGAAATACTGTTTGCTTTGTTTGCTATCCTGGCAACAAAATGGTGGAAGGAGCTCCCCATGGATATCAGGACAGCTGAAAGTCTACACATTGTCTGTTGCAGACTGAAACCCTCTTGTTTCACTTGTAACTTGGCCAAAACATTTTTATTTGCACCAACAAAAAGAATGCTATAAATATATATACAGTTTATAGCTCATTTTGCACCAGCACCTATGAGTTTGGCATATACCAGTGTTTTCTTGTTGTAAACTTATAATTGACTGGTTTATTGCACTTGTAAGTTGCTTTGGATACCAACGTTAAATGTGTTTTTTTAATCAAAAAGTTACCGATAGAATGATAAAACAAAACTGCATTGGAAAATGCAACTTTTCGATATTCTTTGTATGAAATTTGAACTTTTAAACAATTTCTAACACCTATCCTACCTGCAGGACATTAGCACTACATAGTGCGTTCATGCTATGACAGGAACATACGTGTTGACAGAATCATTGAGCATCTTTTCTGTTCTTTTATTTTTTCAGATGAGTGCAATACACCTTGAGGACAATTCATGTGGGGGTCACTAACTGCCAAAGTGATTTTCAATTGCTTTCCTGTGATTGTCTCAATGCTTAGCACTCACATTGTCTTCTTTTTTCAGAAGCACCACCCATCTAAGCAAAAGTGTTGAATAAAAAGATCCAAAGGGGGGTTCAAGAGCCATGTGCAGGCAGGCAGGTCTGTTCTTACCCACCGGAGCATGGTGATGAATTGCGTTTGATCTTAACTTGAATTTACGTGCCAGGCAATTTGCAGTTACTATAGGAAAATGTGTAAATAACATTTTACTCAGACAACAGAAGGAAGTATAGAAAAAACTAAGAAAATGTCCCCTTAGGCAGAAAAATGTCTGCAGAGATAAAAAAAAAATTAGTTATTTGAATGAACCTTGTTGATGTCAAACAGGCTGGACCTTATCATATTTCCTAAAGGATTACATGAATAAACACTTGAGAAAATGTGTTCATCTTCATATCCATTGTTGATAGCACAAATGTGAGTTGGCTTTTGTGTATATTGGCTTGTTTTTGTTGTAGGCTCAAACTCAAATCTACCTAACAACAAGTGAGAAGCACACACAGTTTGAGTTCAAATATGTACCTTAGATTCATGCAGAGGCCCACTGTGCTGTAAAAGGAGTCCAGGTGCAGCTCTGCAGTCCAGCCATGTCATAAATCCACGACATGTTGTACAGACATTTGTGGTGCCCAGATGAATCCTAACAACTCTTCTTTTAGTTCAACTATCTAGTCAAAATGTCACTTTGCAATGCTTTGGCTTATGACCAAATACCTGCTAAAGTAATTCATTCCCATCTGCCTCCGCTGCAGTTTGAGTTGAGTTGTAACAAGCAAATGTTAGCATGCTAATATAACACATTTTAAAAGCTAAACGAAGCTTTGCATGGCGCACCCACGCGCCACACCTTTCTATATGACTAATACAGTCAAACTGTGTGTTCAATTGCAATTTTTCGGCCCAGAGGATGGTCGTTGTGAGGCATGGCAACAGCTAGTCAAACCTCACAGCCAGTAGCACTGCTGTACGAGATCTTTCTGTGCATCGGCAGGGCAACTAGTGGAACTGAATCATCGAATGAAACGCTGCAGTATAATTACTCATTAAGCCACCTATTGATGAGAGTAAATGATTTAATCTAATGCTCACTGGTTAACACTAAGGGGTTCAAACTACTGTTAGTTAGCAGCTGTTGCAAATGTTAAACCTCAAACATCAAATCATATCCTAACAAGTCATTACTTCACATGGTTGTACTATGATTGTGGATTTTCTTTTTAAAACAGCCATAATCTCTTCGCTGACATGCTTTGTTTCTCTGCATGCTTTGTAGAGTTCTTTCCTCTGATTTTCCCTCCTGCTGTGTTTACGGCGCTGCACTCTGAAGACCAGCATGTGCTTGTTCCAATTTAAATATATAGCATCACTATTCAATCAACCCATAAAGGTTCCTATCAGGGGTTAAATGTGGTAATAAAGAGCCTCCAGGTCTCCCCCGCCCTCCCCTCTCACCCCAACCTCCTCTCCCGCCTTACCCATCACCCCACCATCCACTTCGGTGACTGATGTCCTGATTAAACAGGGAGGGTGATTGATCCATCATATCCATCACCCTGCCTGTCTGCGGCACAGTATGGTGTCATCCCTTTGCTCTTTTGTGCAGAATTCCGACCTTTGTGCCGCACACGTGTGAGCATACATGTGTGCCCCCCCCTCTCCTCCTGTGCGCAGAGCACTCTCTATCCCCATGTGAGAGGGTGACAAATGTAATTTGGTCGTCATCGTCAGCGGTAATATCATTTCTTTCACATGTGTGTTTAAGTGTTCGGGGACACCATATGTTCATTGTGCGAGTGAAAGTGAGGTTGGGGGGGTTGGGAGATTTTGTGTCCAACACAGGCTAAGGTGTCACTGGGCCTAAATGGATTCTCCCTCTCTCTGTGTTTCCCCCCTCATCCATCTCACTGACAGTGGCAGAAACAGTAGCCTCCCTGAGCGCTGCTGCCGGGCCCTCGGCTAACAGTAGGAGGCCCCCACTGTATGGAGGCCTTGTGCTCTGGAGGAAGCCCGTTCACAGGCGGGTTCACTTGTTGAGGACACCCCACCGGCGCTGTGTTGACCTCTGCGGGAGCAGAATGGAGCGGCCAGGTCCCAGAGCCATTTGTCTCCTGGATATTGTGACACCTATCCGTGGCCCTTCACCTTTTTCCAGAGCTGTAAATGTTACAAACACAAATGATCCCACTAATCCATCCTATGTGCTTGAAGTAATCATGAAATATGAAATGAGCCTGTCACTTTTTGTTAACCCTTTCCACATGTCGAACCACACACACTTTTAGAAAACACCGGTCTTTGTTACTTAAAAATGTAATATATCTAGAGGATAATTTATAGCGTAACGGAAATTGATACAAATAACAAAAAACAATAATTATCAAGTATAATGATCATAAACTAGAAGGTAACTTGCAGGGTGTGGAGCTCTGCCCAATAGAGAACAATGATACGTGATTCATGCTGTGATTAGGGTCCACACCAAAATGTATCTGGTTCTCGCTCAGCCACCCAATTTCACCAGGTTGCAAGAAAATTGTGCTAGTAGCTTTTAGGTTATCCTGCAAAAAAAAAGACAAACTAAATATTCACCCTTTCAACATCAGTCGGATGTGAGATGAATGTTGATTTTTCATTACCTCATCCTCGTCCCTGATGCTACCAGCTCAAAACGATACATGAATCCCCCTGAACAACAAACTGCTGACTATGCAACATTATGAGAGGGACAGCCTGCTAACTAGCTTTGATATAGATTTCAGAATCATACCTATTCCAAGGGGGGGTACTGTGCGCCTATAACATTAAGCCTAGACGCCCCTCTCAAAACAGCTTTTGCTAATAGCTCAATAACCCGTCGAGGTAACAATCCTGACGTTATGTAACATATCTGAAAGCTTAGGCCCTCCTTATAACATTGTATAACCCTCAAAAGGTGTTTCTGGGTCGACAGGAGTGATTTTGATGGAGCAAGTCACATAAGTTATTTGGTGAATCGTAAATGTTGGGCTACGGAAAAGGGGTCCACATGGACCCTCGTTGACATAGATAGAATCGGAGGGATGAAACCCTCTTTAATGGCACACAGAGCACACACAGGGAAATGTGTTCTCTGCTTTTAACCCATCCTAGTACCAGGAGTCTAGTGCTAGGAGCCAGGGGAGCAATGGGAGTTGTCCGGTGCCTTGCTCAAGGGCACCACGGCAGGGCCCAGGAGGTGAACGGGGACCTCTCCAAGTAGCAGTCCACACTCCATATTTAGGTCTGGTTGGGGACTTGAACCGGCGTCATTCGGACAGACTGTAGGAAACATTTAAATTCTAAAGCTCACTGTGGTATTAACTGCTTTCCAATATCAGATGATGAATGCTCATTGCATATTGATCATCTGCCTAATTATGTCTGTCATTGTAATTTATTATTGATTGTTTTCTCTGCTACTTAAAAGTGATTGTCCATCTATCTATCCATCTATCTATCCATCTATCTATCTATCTATCTATCTATCTATCTATCTATCTATCTATCTATCTATC
>CALSBZ010046866.1:16317-33088 GCA_943591055.1 Gobionotothen gibberifrons | reverse complement strand
ATCTATCTATCTATCTATCTATCTATCTATCTATCTATCTATCTATCCATCCATCCATCCATCTATCTATCTATCTATCTATCTATCCATCTATCTATCTATCTATCTATCTATCTATCCATCCATCTATCCATCCATCCATCTATCTATCTATCTATCTATCTATCTATCCATCTATCTATCTATCTATCTATCTATCTATCTACACTGAAAAAGCTGAACCGTTGACTTTAAATATATGTAGTATGTCAACCAAATATTAGGTTCATTTTAATATCACTGTTTTCAACTAACCGAATACAGTTATGTGAAATGTGTTGACATAATACAATTCAGTTTTTCAGTAGCTGTGATATCATACATCCTTGGACTCCCCCTGCACAACACAATCTGAAGGCAAACTAAGAGTTGTTGGTGGGCCACAGCCACTAGTTCAGGAGGAGACGCAGGAAAGAACACCCAAAATAAAGTGAACAAACTGTGGTCGTAATGCTCACTGTGTTTGCAGCATTCTGCCTGTTTGTTTTAACCTGCCTGGACTGCCAGATGGGTGGTGCTTCTGAAAAAAGAAGACAATGCGAGTGCTAAGCATTGAGACAATCACAGGAAAGCAATTGAAAATCCCTTTGGCAGTTATTCAGTGACCCCCACATGAATTGTCCTAAAGCAGTATTCCACTCATCTAGTGCTCCCAGAAGGTTAAAGAAATGCAAGGACTAATTTGATAAGGGGACCGTGACCCTGGTGTGTTTTGGGAAACATGGGTGGAGAGAAAGACTTAATGAGTTCCATAAGTATGCAGAGAGAGGAGCAGGAGGACAGGGACAAATGGAAACACGGAGCTTGGGGAACTGTCAGCACTCTGCAGGCTGAGTTAAAAGAGGCATTACATGCGAGGGAAAATTCACTTAGTCAGAATCAGAATGTCTTTATTAGTCCCACAGAAATGAACTTAGTTACAGCAAATGTACAGCTGACTGTGCATGCGTTATTTTATTTATCCTCTATCTCTACTTTGCTGTAACAATGTACATTTCCCTCTGTGGGACGAATAAATGATCTCTGACTGAGGAATTCCGATTCTGATTGCAAAACTGTGTTGTTATTATTATATAGTGAGTTGTTGCGTGTGTGGTGGTCTACCAGGGACCGTGTTAATGAGTGAGGGAATGAAAGTTTAGCATGAAGGTTTCCTGTCAAGTCTTTAGTCGGACAGAGCTCAGTTTGATGGTAATTATGGTATCAGTAGCATGCAGCTACAGCATTTCAAAGTCCCTCCCTGCAGCAGCACAGAGATCAGCAGGTTGATAGCAGCAGACCCAGAGGCCTGCTAACTGCAGCACATGAAAGACAAGCTATTCTTTTATCAAGACAATAGAGGTGGATGGGCCCCCGCCCTAATTCTTATTCAATATGGAGCGAGGCTCTCCTGCAAGAGGTGGCTTCTTTCATCAGACTCTGGTAAAACACTCGCTCCCTCTCCAGGGCGCAGCTAAACTCAGCTGACCCCTGACTCTGAGAGTAAAATCTCCTAAACCCGCGCTCCTTTCTGCGCCCATCCTGCTCGCGTAAAGACTGTTCATTGGAAGAGGAAAGGAAAAGCGTAGATCTGTAAAAATAGTACTCTGGAGAATTCGTAGAAGAGGATGTTGATGTTAGGGAAAGTAAGTGAATTCTCATGTTTGCAAAGTTATCCATGTTCACTCCTACGTAAAGGTATTGAGGGAAAGGTTCACAGTAACAGCTGCTCTCAGGTCAAACTAAAATAACCTGCACACTGTCTGACAAGCACAACATTTGATTTGCTGTTACATACATATATATTTGAACCTCCATTAAAACGGAACCTTTACTGAAGAGAGAAAAGCAATATCAGCATGCTAAAGCTGCATTAACATGTTACGCGGTAAAACAGTTTTGCGCTGACGTTGTGTTTCTATGGGGACAGCGATGCGGTGAAAGTGCTATCCTCGGCGTCGCACTTGAAATTGTGGTCCAGTGCTGTGCTTAAAGTTCAAATTAGTTAAACTCTGACCTCTTTTACCGCTGACCTTTTGACACGCAACCAATCGGATGACAGCTCTATGAAGCACCGCAAGATAGCATGGGGTCTTAACCGTAGAAACAGAATGAACTAACTAACTAAATAACTGTTATCACGGCGTTGCTCTGCGCCCAACCTCATATGCCTCTTTCACACCAACGCAGCTCCCGTTCTAGCTCCGTGCTTGCGCTCTTCTGGTTCGGAACCGGTTTTTCTTTTCAGCCCCGTTTAGTTCACACCGCCCAGAGCCCGACTGGTGCTGCCGCTGCTGCGTCATGACATCACCGTTTACGTCGCTTATTCTCTCCCCAACGGCGCTCACAACAACAACAATGAAGGACTACGTTGGGTCGATGATCGTGTTTCTTTTAATCATACGAAGCCAGATTAAATGAAATAACCACTTCTCCAACCTTGTACTTTTCTCCAGAGTGCCGTGGTTCATTGTTTATTAATGTGTTTCAGCGGCATTTACTGACCGCTGCAGTGCTGCTCTTCCACAGGAGTGTATTCTCCCGTTAACTCACGGCAGCGGCCGCTGTAAAGTATTCACTGTCTGACTGTCACACAAGCAGCTGATACATATCCCCAATTCCCCATACAGTAAGTGAATGTGTTTCAGTCTGAAAGCTGTTTGGCATCACAACGCTGTTATGAACGTTTCTCTGGTATAAAATGGGTGATGTTAGCATAGTAACCTAAGCTAAACTGACAATCTTGACTACTTGTTGCTATCCTATTGTGGCATAAGCCGTTTATACAGGCACATTTTACAGGCGTATTTTTCATTATGATTCTACTCTATAGTCGGACATGACAACCTGTACATCGTCCATGTATTGATTCCAACCGATAACTGCTATAATACAAAACAAAACTTCTGCCTGCTCTACACAGTCAATGATCAATAACAGCGAACGGATGGTCAAGGTAAGGTACAAATAAACAGAATCACACAAAGCCAGGTTAGTGTTGCCTGACCTTATAAAGTGTGTTTTTTTTACAAGTGTGTGGTTGCATTCTAGTCACTTTGCTCAGCGCTACTGCTTGTTACAACTTTTATGTGCCGTACTCGCCATAAACTCAGGTTAATCTCGCCCCCCTCCAACGTAAGCGTGACGTATGCGGTTCTTGCTTCTAGACCGACAATTTTCGAGCTTGGTAAGAACTGTTTTTTGGGGAAAAGAGCCGGCTCCGCTGCGGTGTGAACAGGAAAAACCGGTGATTATCAGGCTCTGGAACCGCATTGATGTGAAAGGGGCAATAGTGCGCAAAGGGCAACATTTACTGATTTAATGGTGAATCATGTGAATGCAGCTCAATGCATTAGATCCCAGCTGATATAGATTAGTGATAGGAATTACGGCTCTTTGAAGGGAGCCGGATCTTATGGCTCCGTTTCTTTCCGAGAGCCGTTCAAAAGAGCCGTTTGTCTTTTAAGGGGGCGGGGTTAATAGGTTTATCTGCAAAATAATCACCAGGATAATGATTGACTGTATTGCCAGGAATCTACTTTTACTCACAGAAAAATATATAACTTGCTACATCTCTCAGCCAGCCAAACTACTACTCAATCAGCATGCATTATGCCATCATCTACGGCAGGGGTTTTCAAAGTGTGGGAAGGTGAGTGTAACTGTCTTCACTCTGTTGTTTATTTTGTTCCACGTTGTATTTTTGGTTCCTATACCTTTTATGTGCAACATTAATAGAGGCGGAACTAATCTGCGGTATTTTGTGTTACACCTGTTTGTTTAATCGACGCACTTGATAGTCGCAACTGCAGAGCAACGCAGAATGTAAAGAAAATCTAAGGAAACTAAGGAAAAATGCAGTTAAAGATATCAGCCCCTCTTGAGCAGCCTATGAGGTACGTTTTCTTTTGTCTTAATGTGTGTGGTTGAGCTGCAGGTTAGTTGTATGTATGCTATGCGCTAGCTTGTGCTACATGCTATTGTTAGCTTGTGCTACATGCTGTGTGGGATATGTGTGCCATTTATTGTTTTATTTAGCGGCATTAACAGTGATAACATATGTATATATTCCATATTTATTTATTGTTTACCTTTTATATTTTTCTGTCTTACAACCCAGTTCTCACGGGTTGGAATAGGTCCCACAAGAATAAACCCGTATTTAAATCAAGACCTCAGCCTCGTGTCATTACTGGAGGGAGCTACAGTGAGCCTCCCCTCAGAGAACATAACAGCCGCGCCCCCACTCCCAATTATTATTGCTATTATTATTGTTGCTATAACTATAATGCAGGGGTATTCAATTGCATTTCAAAGAGGTCCAGTAAGAGAACATGTCATTAAATGCTCTGTTTTCGCTGTCTAATGTAAGCGATTTCGAACCCTGAAGGCAGGAGAGACTGAAAAGAGTCAAGGGAAGCTTATACAAGTTAACAGCATTTAATTAAACAAAAGATGCAGTGGTGTACAAATGGAATTGGAAGGAGACACTCTCCCCATCTCCCTGCTCAGTCCAGTATCCGGGGTCAGAAAGAGGCTGCTCCCTGGTTTGTCCTCCCTGTTGTCTCCTGAGGTCTTCTCCTATTGGCCGGCGTCATCGGGGGCGGGTCCTATGCATGTGGTGCCTTTTCTGTTGCTAAATTACTTCATTCTGGTGTCTGTGGTGTTTAAACATTCCCTGCTACACATTATTCAGCGTCAATAAATGAGTGCTAAATCCCAGTGTGCTCAGTTTAGAACATCACATGTCATTTCACCTTCTATCATGGTTTTAAACCGTAGCATTTGTCAGATGCTAATGCTAACCGGAAGAGACGATTTTTCAGAATAAAAGTGTCAAGTTAACAGTTAGTGAACTTCCGGTTTTTCAGAATAAAACTGATTTAAATCAAATATTGTATTTAATTCAAATTACACCTTATCAACATTGATTTTAAATTTACTAACACTACCTTTCTCTTTTTTGAGCTCGCCATTTGAAATGACTGACTGTTTCTCCCTGCTTGTCTCGTCTCTGTGTGTGTTTGAATCTACCGTGCTGACTCACTGACTGCACCGATTGGATTAGCTGAGTAGCGTCACCTCCTTAAACAACAACTTTTTAAAACCTTTTTATCTTTATGTTTGAATTTTTTTCATTTTCAACATCGTGGAGAAATCCTTCTATGCTCCCAGCAGCACACTGAACGTCAACTTTGCCTTATTACACTCACCCCTACTTTAGTGGGAACAATGAGTCTGCGTCTTTGATGCGCACAGGCGGATGATGCGGGGATGCAATGTAGACAGGAATAAACGCAGACCATCCTCTGGCAGCAGCCTTGACCGGTACTTGCTTTTGATCAAAATTTAAATAAAGGGCGGTGCCGGCCGCCAGCGAACCGAGCCGCTGACGACCGGCCGTTCTGTGATTCTCCAGAACACACAGATGGCCAGTCCGCCCCTGCCAGGACCGGTACATGACAATCCTAGCTTCAAATAATCGTGGTCATACTTCCTCCGTTTTCTGCCAGAAGCTGTCACCTCTCTCACTAAAAATCGATCAATGTTGCCGCTCATATATATATTTATTTCTCACACTGCGAAAACCGCTGATCTACGGCAAATGTGCATTCAGGAAAGCAAGTTCCCGTAAAGGCGAGTGGAGTTATGGCAGGCAGTGAACCAACGATAAAAAGAACGGCTCTCACCAAGTACGACTCGGTTCTCGGTAACATCACTAATATAGATGTTTGCAACTCATAGTATTTGTGTTGTTATGTAAAATATTTTTTTGCCACATTTCTGGAAAATCTATTTTTAAACATGACATCTGTTACACCTTTGAAGTCAATACACTTTTGTATACATACAATTAAGCCCCTTTAGACATTTCAACCTAAATGTGGTTTTAATCTTTATTTGTTTGTCCCAATAGGAGGCAATCAGAGTATCACTAGTTTGGACTCAATAGCATTTAAAGAAATATTAAATGAATGTCTTTTCTTTAGAGAAACTACTAGATCACAGTGCTTGTGCTCTGGTACGTTGGCAAACATTGTCAATCCTTGATATCATGACTTTCCAACTCACAGCGCTCTCTCTCATGCAGCATGTGTGTGAGCTTTGTGGCTCTTTCTGACTGAATTACGCTGAAATACAGACCAAAATTGATGCAAAAGGCAATGGAAGTTCATCCTTCCCTGGAAATGCCTTAAAACCCTGTTAGTGAGAGACTGCAGTGGCTCGGTACAAGCTGGAACATTTCAAACTTGCTGTGTGATGTACAGTCATTTCAGAAATGTCTGCTTTACATATTTCCCACAGAAAGAACTCCTGGCCTTATAGATTGAAAACCACTGACAAATCAACTCTTGTGCCTCAGACCTCGCATCGGTTTCTCACACGCTGCCACTAGACCTCTCCCACGAGTCCTCAGAGGTGCCATGCCTCCCCAGGAGCTTGCCGCAAGAATTGTATTAGTCACTTTTATCCAAAGACCTCACATCACCTCTACTCCCGGCACATACACACTCTGAAAACCAAACCTCCCCTCATATATCCTTTTCTTACTTAATGCTGCTGTGACTGACAGCTGTATTGAGCTGGATGAGTGCTGTGACAGCTGCTCATTATGTGTACTAGCCTGATTTGGGAACGCCCAGTGGCCTTATGACACCCAGTGAAAAAACCATGACACCCTCTGGGGTTTAGCGCTGTCACACCAACACGTACACTCTCAGACACACACAGATAAATAATCCACATCTCCATCTACACTGTTTAAGGGCTGCAACCATAATTATTTGTATACTAGACGTATCTGCTTCTGATATTTGCTAACTGATACAAAACAAAAAAAGTACATATTTAAGAGGCCAAAAACAGTATTTTCATGAACGTTGCTTGTGATTGTTTCATCTTTAACAGGTGTCGATAATGGTTTTTGTTGACGGATTAATCCAAAGACGACTAATCGTTGCAGCTCTACACACACACAGCCTCCTATGAATCAACCCTCAGAACTCCTTATGAACTCTACATACACGCTTTTACACAGAGTCAATCTCCTCATGTATGCAGTACAACTATCCTGCCTTCACAAAAACATAATGTTGAAAAATGACAAATGTCTCCCAAACAAATGTGGCCATTTATCACTTTAAGACTTAATCAAATAAAAACCACATGCCTTTGATCAAAAATGCATATTTGGCCACTTCTTGTTGTACACTCTTGGCAAACACAAACACAAAGTTATCTCATTAGCGAGCCAAGTCTCCCTGGAACGCAGGCAGCTACTGTAAATACACTTCCACCATCTGGAGCGTGTGAGTGTGTGTCTCTGCTGGCGGTGACCTGACGTAGCCTCTTGCTAGGTGGTACCAGCATGCCAGGCCTGGGACAGCTGCCTCCGTCTCTCAGCTGTGCCTCAGAATCAGCAGGTCCTCAAGAAGTCATTTGATTTCCAACAGACTGAAAACTTCCATTCTGCCATCTTGTTGTGGACATAAACCATTTTCATCTGCCTTATTAACTAATATATATTTGATGTATGTACTTTTTTCTTTAAAAAAAAAAGTATTGTATCTATTAATGTCTTCCTTAATTTTACAGAGGGGTCATTATGGATTTAATTGTATTTATAATTTGTTCATACCTTTTACCTCCTCATTAAACTCTTTGTTGCTATGCTGACCTGAAGTGAATTTCTTGTTCTCTGTTTTAATGTGTGCCATGTTGTTAAAGCACTTTGAGCTGCACCTGGTGAATGAAAAGGGCTATACAATTAAAGCTTCATTAATATTATTATTATTCTTATCATTATCTTTGCTGCCTTGTCACTGCTATCTGAACAAATTATTTTCTGCTGTGGTCTTCAACAGTTTACTCCCGGCCCCCCAGGTTGGCGTCTTGTTTAACGATAAGACGACCCGCACATATTCATGTTGCCTACTCCAGTATGTGACCTTCTGCTGACCCTTGAGCCACTTTCATGTCCCAGGTTAGCAGCGCAGCCCCTGGGGAGTGTCCGGCGCCCGGCCCCCCCGCAGCCCCAGCAGATAAAGCCTTATCTGGCCCAGCCGGAACATTCCACAGGTGTGAAAGCAGCAGTTAACAAGCGCTCTGTCATTAACACTCTGACGGACCGCCTGATGATGATGGCTGGTACATACCTGCTAAGGACGTCCCGCAGGTATATATCAGACTCTGCCTCACAAAGGGACATGGAATAACTTCAACCACAAGTGGAAACTAAGATCTTTGTGAGCATGCGTTCGGAGTCAATATAATTTTGGAGCACCCACCTGCGAAGTATACTGCAGTAAAAAGTGTTTTCACAGATCACAGTAGTTCTCAGTTTCACCGCCCCTAGTCCTGTTGGATCCCTCAAAGAGAAGGTGTTGTAAATACATGCCCACAGCTAGAAGGCTATAAACACTGCTGAGTCCCTGTACACACCTCTACAAACTAGTTTAGCGTTGTGCTGACTGAAAGTGTTTTCCATTTGAGTAATTAATTAATTAAACCAACCAACCAAACTGGCCAGTAGTTATTATTGTCAATCATCTGACAGGAATAAGCAATGGGATTTTCTGCAGAAAATAAGCTCTGTGGCAAACACACGTTTATGATAATTACCACTTTTTGTTCAGCAGGATATTCTCCATACATTAACACCACTTTCCACACAAGTAAAAACTAACGTTAGCCAGGGGTGGACTGGGACTAAAAATCAGCCCGGGCATTTTGACTCCGCCGACCGGCCCACCTCGGTCCGCTATTAAGTTCGTCAGCGGGGGGGGGGGGTGCGAGTGACTTCGCCGACCGGCCCATTTAGTCAACGGCCCACCGGGACGATGCCCGGTATGCCAGATGGCCAGTCCACCCCTGACGTTAGCCTATAAACAAACTACATCAGAGTTGCACGTCACCACAGATAAGCTTAAAGGTCCCATGTCATGCTTTTCCGGTTATTACCCGTCCCCTTGTGTGTTATGAAGGTTTTAATGCATGTAAACGGTCTGCTGAGTCACAAACCCTCAAAGTACACCCTGTAGGGAGTAAAACTCTAACCCCTAGATTCCACCGGGTCCGTCTGCGGCGCGTTACGGCCGCGTTACGGCGTCCGCAAGGATAGCGGCCACTCTAGTCAATGGGTGCCATTCCACCACACGCGCCGCGTTACGGCTCAGAAGCGTCCCAGAAGCGGCTCGGTGCAGGGCTCCTCTAAAATTAGGATGAATCCTATTTTTTTCGCGGCACAGCCGTAAGGTAGGCAGGAAGTGGAACGTTCAGACCATATATAGCATATATACACACACACACAAACTCATTTTGCAGACCCTATCCCTCCGTAGTCGTTCAAGTAGGAGGAGAAATGCCAGCGTTCTCCTCCGGTTTACAGGCACTGTGTACATTATATATATAGAATAATTATGATGATTTTACCACTAAAATACAGCAACACATCTTTGATTCATGTCGTTTATAACTGGGATATTATAATTATTATTAACTTTGTCTGTGCAAAGTAGCCTGCCCAGGGAATATGACCAAATCAACAAAAACTGCGAGCAGACAGGGAAGACGCTCCGCTTCCGTAATGCTTCTGAAACGCGCCCGGTAGGGTATGACGCCGGAGGGGGCCGGACCAAAACCGCGGCGCAGCTGTTACGCGACGCAGACGGACCCGGTGGAATCGAGGGGTAACACCTCCCCAAAACGCCTCGTTGGAGATTTCTCATTTTCTTCCTGGGTACTCTGACGTGGGGATACCCAGAGGCCACACCCTCTGCCAGCCTTTCACGAAACAAAGCTTCCCAAACCTTTCAGTGATTCATGCCGGATATGCACAGCGTAGGGCACTGAAGAACGATGCTGTTCCTACTTTGTTTGGACCAGCGGGAGATTCGGGTACACAACCTGTAAGTATTCATTGTTGTTTGTGTATTTATGATGTTTAAAACAAACAAGGCATCTACCACGACTCTTTAAATGGGTAAACGTTTTTCGGGCTACTAAGTTGGGATGGCGGGGGAAATGCTCTCCGCAGACCCATGCTCACAGCATTTATAAACCTTTTTCTGCAATATCAAGCCACACTTATTGTTTTTACTTCGGCTGTGAGTGTGTGTGTGCTCAGGATGAGTTTCACTTGTTCTCGCTGTATCGCCGAGAGGCTCGTTGCTGTGATCTGCTGTGAGGAGCAGCAACGAGCCTCTCAATGTCCCGACCAATCAGAGCACACTGGGCTCACAGGGAGGGGGGGCAGGAGCTCCAACAAGCCGTTTAGGACAGAGAGTGAATACCGGTGAATACACATACTTTGAGAAACCAATGTGAGTTTGGAAAATTGAACAACATAATCTCCCCGGACGCTGTGCAATAGCTGCCCACTGCTCCTAGTAATAGACTCCTGGTACTAGGATGGGTTAAAAGCAGAGAACAAATTGCACTGTGTGTGCTGTGTGCTATGCATGTGTGACCATTAAAAGAGGGTTTCATCCCTCCCAATATTATTATTATAAATCTATTTTAGTAGACCTAAACAATGGAATTATGATCAGTAGAAATGGCCATGACATGGGACCTTTAATACAGCTAATGTGACACTCATACCTCATTCACACCAACGTGTTTCAGGGCCGGTTCGGAGCTGGAGCTTGAAAAGCACGGGGTTTGCCTGTTCACACCGCAGCGGAGCAGCCTCTTACTGTAGCTCCGGAATCCGGTTCGTTTCAAGCACCAAAAAATGGTCTGTCTAGAGCAGGGGTTCTCAAAGTGCGGCCCGCGTTTTTTTTTGCCTAAATCCTTCCGGCCCACATTTGTAAGTGTTCCGGCCACTCCTTTTTTGCTTACCTAAATCCTACCGGCCCACATTTGTAAGTGTTCCGGCCACTCCCTGGAGGGATGTTACAGATGGATAAACAAGCTCCAAAGCATAAAGGCGTTTTTGTATAGTTTGTGTATACAGTATACAGTATTGTAGCGAGCCCTGGGTTCAGAGGGAGGAGCTTGCATAGGGGAGGGCGGGGGGGCTTGGCAGGGAAACGGGGTTCAGGGGGAGTGGCTGTACCCGTAGGATAGAAAAGGGGGAAGTGATGTCTGACTCAGAGGTCGCGCGGCTGTGGAGAAGAACGTGTTGCCCACATTCTGTTACTGAGTTCAGGCTAGTTAGCTAGCAGGTTTATTGTTTTGGGTGCAGTCACTTTTGCCTCCACTTGCTGTTCAAATAAATGTTGAAAGAAAAAGTAAATCTGTTTACAGTTCTGTTTCATATGGGTGTTGAGAGATGTATCCATAGATTTAGTCCCTAATTTTGCTCTCAAAGTGCACCAGATTGATGCATTAAAAAAATTCTTCCAGGGGGAGCATGCCCCCAGACCCCCCTAGAGTTCAAGGGGCGGGCAATTTTAGCAAAACCAGCAACAAAGCGTCTGTAATAACCAGCGAGTCCTAAGAAGGCTCTTACTTGTCTTACGGTGGAGGGTACTGGCCAGTCCAGTACAGCTGTTAGTTTGTCAGGGACAGGTCTTACCCCATCCTGGTCCACCAAATGGCCCAAAAACGTCACCTCGTGTTGGAGGAGCTTACATTTGTCCAGCCGTAGTTTCAATCCATACTGCCACAGTCTTTGGAAAGCCTCATCCAAATGCTGCAGGTGAGAGGAGAAATCAGGTGAGTAAATGATAATGTCAGCCAAGTACACTAAAAGGGACTCTGCCAATGGACCACTTAAACACTGTTGCATCAACCGTTGGAATGTTGCAGGCGCATTACAGAGTCCAAAGGGCATTCGCTCAAACTCAAACAGGCCAAGTGGGGTGGAAAAAGCTGTTTTCTCCCGGTCTTGGGGATCAATCTCAACCTGCCAGTAGCCGCTGGCCAGGTCAAGAGTTGTGAACCACTCCGCTCGGGTCAGGTTAGTGAGAGTCTCTTCAATCCTGGGCAGAGGGAAGGCATCTTTATGGGTTACAGCATTCCATTTTCTGTAATCAACACAAAATCTCCAACTACCATCTTTTTTCTTTACCAACACTATAGGTACTGCCCAGGGACTACAGCTCTCCTTAATCACTCCTTTCTCTAGCATACCGGCAAGTAGAGTCTACATTTCCTTGTACATCATAGGAGGAAGGGGTCGGTACCTCTCTCTAACAGGTGCTGCACTGCCAGTGTGGATATGGTGCTGTACCAGGTCCGTCCGCCCAAAATCCAGATCAGGTCTGTTGGCTAAGTCTCTCACCTCCTTTGGTTCTACCCTTACCTTTTGCAGACTGCAGGTGACACAACCCTGATGGAACCGACGTACCTCCCCCTCCATGTTTGGCCAGTAGAAGTGCTGACGTATCCTGCCGACAGCGCCACATTATGTAAAGGAGGGGGAGGGGTAATCATTTATGTTGAGGGAAAGGGTTCTTTTAAATCAGGTGGAGAGCAAAACTGGGTAATCAAGGAGCCAACTACTAAGTTTAGAACACAATAATTTATTCAGTAGAACATAAAATCTTTACTAAGAAAACTAAAATCAAAGCTGTCTAAAATAATAATAAAAATAATAGTCTAAAACTATTTAAAAATACAATTAAACACAGTTAAAACAATACAAAGAATTCAAATGTTAAAAAGGGTTAAAAGTATTTTCTCGGCTTCCGGTTTGACTAATGGAGGAGTAGGTCGCACCCCGGGAGAGCTCTGTTGAAATCCTGTCTAATATTACAGTATACTCACTTAATTACGACAACTAACGTGTGCAAACGTGTTTAAAAGACAAACGAACATGGGGAAACCTAATAAGAAGCTAAATCAGCCTGCAGACGACAAATCTTATGAGAGTGACACAGGGGACCGCATGGGAGCTAGCCAAAATGAGGAACATGCAGCTAACCACGCTCCGCTAACGCTAGCTGACATGGAGAAACTTTTCCTCTCAATGGAGGAGCGCATTATCTCAAAACTGTCCGTCCAACTCTCGGCTGACCGCGCCACCATTGACCGGCACGACCAGACAATCCAAGGCATGGAAGTGGCACTCAACGACATGGAAACCAGACTGCAAACTGTCGAATCCACCTGCACAGCCCTATCCAGGGAAAATGAGAGCCTCAAGTTTAAGGTGGACGTCCTGGAAAACAGATCGAGACGCAATAATATCCGCATAACTGGCGTGCCTGAAAAAGTTGAGGGCCCACAGCCGACCGCCTTTATAGAGTTGTTCCTGGCAGAAACGTTTGGTGCCGAAGCCTTTCCTTCCCCCCCTGCGGTCGACCGGGCGCACAGAGTAGCTACTGCCCGCAAGACGCAGAGCGACACCCCGCGACCGTTCATCGCTCGGATCCACAACTTCCAGACCAAAGAGCGCATCCTGAAGCTGGCGAGGGAGGCCGGTTCGCTCTCTTTCCGCGGATGCAACATACACATTTTCCCGGACTACAGCATGGAGGTATCAAAGAAAAGAGCCACATACGCCGCTGTCAAATCGGAGCTGAGAAATGCGGGGCTCGCATACAGGATGTTTTTTCCTGCCAAACTACAGGTCACTGACAAGAACGGACAGAAACTCATTTTTTTCTCGTCTGGAGAAGTTTCCTCTTTCCTACACAGCGGCCGTTCAGGTGCGTCCTCCTCACAGCCTGTCCCATAAACGTGTCTAATAACTGTTAAATCACTGGGTTGATATTATAGATGCTTTCGTCTTTCTTAGTTGAATATATTGTCTTTATTATTATTATTATTATGGTCGGTACCTTATAACAATGTTTGCCAAGCGTTTTATGTGTGGAATTAAACTCGGGACAGTCGCTGACTTCTGCTGAAATGTCACTGTTGGTCCACACAGCGCTGCTCCTTTATTATACCTGCTTAGGCCGCTATCACACTGGAGCACGGAGACGTGCAAATACTCACGCACGCATACTGATAGGGGTAAACTCATACATGTCTATAAAGCAGTGAATATATGCATGTTCTGTTTCCTATATATTACTGTTTTCCTACCACTATTGTTATGAATGATACCCTCCTGTATATGGCAACTCTCTTTAATTGCTCCAATCGTTATTACCGACCTTTCATGGCTTTTGCACAATATAATGTTACATGTTGTATACTGTTTTTGTTGATGTTACTATTGACAACAGAGTCTTAGTGTAAGTTAGGTGTTTTTTGAGCTGGCAATTAAGTGCACAGTTCAAGCCCCACGTCCCCTCTGGGATGCTGTCTTTCACAATGTTAGAGGTTTTCATGCCATCAGTTTAGTTTTCCCTTTTTCTTCTTTTTCCTTTTTTATCTCTCTTGTCCCATCATTCTCCTTTCCCCCTCTCCACACCCCACACCCGGCCCTACCCTGCTCCACTTCTGTTGTTACTCTTTGTCCCACTAATCTCTTAGAATATGACAACTACATCTAACTGCAATCAAGCTCGGCCCATCCACTTTTTATCCTTAAACACTAAAGGTATGAACAGCTGGGTGAAAAGACGGCTGCACTCAGACATAGCCTTTTTACAGGAAACTCACCTGAAAAACAACCACGTTAAGTTTCTCAAGAAGGGATGGGTTGGCCAGGTTTTCCACTCACAGTTCAATGCCAAAGCCAGGGGAACAGCAATCCTCATACATAAGGACATTCCATTTCAAGCTAAGGAGGTGATCGCTGACACAAATGGGAGATTTATCATTGTTTCGGGCCAGTTATTCGACAGCCCTGTCATTATGGTCAATGTTTATGCTCCAAACAGTGATGATTATAATTTCTTTAACAAACTATTCTCCACCTTACCCAGTGACAACAACTACAATCTGATAATAGGAGGAGACTTTAACTGCGTGCTTAACACCGCATTGGATAGATCATCTAACAGGGCTCAGCCTCTTACCAAATCTGCTAAAGTTATCAACGATTTCAGTACTCAAAATGCTGTTTCGGATATTTGGAGATTTAAATTTAACAACCAAAAAGTATTTTCCTTCTTCTCCAACGTTCATCACACATATACCCGCATTGACTACTTTCTCTTAGATAATAGACTACTGGGAAATGTTAACTCCTGCTCATATGAAAGTATTACAGTTTCAGATCATGGAGCAGTCTCATTTCATATAACTTTGCCTAACTCCCTGAGACCCTCTCGAAACTGGAGACGTAATTCCCTCCTTCTAGCTGACAAACTGTTTGTAAGTCATATCACTTCTCAAATGATCTTCTTTCTTGAAACTAACACCTCCGCAGAAATCTCGCATTCAACCTTATGGGAGACCCTCAAGGCCTACCTCCGTGGGCAAATAATTGAATACTCTTCCAGGGCAAAAAAAGTAAGGGACTCCAAACTCATTGACATCTCACGCTCTATTTTGGAAATTGACAATCTCTACTCGTCCTCCCCATGTCCAACAAGTTTTAAAGAAAGGCTGCGCTTACAGACAGAATACAACTTACTTTCCACAGACAGAGCTACACATCTAATTACTAAGTCTCGTTTAGCTGTTTATGACTCAGGTGATAAGGCTGGGAAGTTGTTAGCCCAACAGGCTCGTCAAGCTCAATCCACTCGTCTTATCCCTAAGATCTATAGTGAAACAGGAGAAACAGTCACTGACCACAGGGACATCAATGATACCTTCAAAGAGTATTACAGCGGTTTATACAGCTCTGAATGTGATAATCTCTCACAACTAAACCATTTCTTTGATAAACTTACTTTCCCTTCAGTTCCAGCCGAACATAACTCTCTATTAGGAGGCCAGATTTCCAATGAAGAAATTCTAAGAGCTATTAAATCGTTAAAATGTAATAAAACACCTGGGCCAGACGGTTATAGTTCAGAATTCTATAAGAAATGTGCGCCCCAACTTTGCCCCCTGCTCAAAGACATGTTTAATGAATCCCTTTCCTCTGGCTTTCTTCCACCTACCTTTACGACAGGCTGCAATTACTCTTTTACCAAAAGGGGGCAAAGACCCACTTCAATGTGCCTCCTATCGGCCAATCTCCCTACTTAATGTGGATTACAACATTTTATCCAAGGTCCTAGCTTCGCGCTTGGAGAAGGTTGCTCCACAGATTATCTCGCCAGACCAAACTGGCTTCATTTCAAACAGACACTCAAGCTCCAATCTTCGGAGGCTCTTCAATATTGTCTACTCATCTTCTTCTTGTTCCCCCGAAATGGTGATATCTCTGGATGCTGAAAAAGCGTTTGATCGAGTTGAATGGCAGTATCTATTTTTTACTCTTGGATTTGAGGATTCTTTCATTTCATGGATTAAACTCCTCTACTCTCAACCACTAGCCTCTGTAATCACTAATGGTAAACAATCTGAATATTTCCCTCTTGGCAGGGGCACACGTCAAGGCTGCTGTTTATCCCCTCTATTGTTCGCCATTGCTGTCGAACCTCTAGCCATAGCTCTAAAACATTCTGAGGACTTCCTGGGTGTGATGCGCGGAGGCGTTAGACACAAAATATCCTTATATGCCGATGACATTCTCTTATATGTTACGGACCCACTAACATCTGTCCCCCCTATTCTCAAAATCCTAGATCAATTTGGTAAATTATCAGGCTATAAAATCAACTATGAAAAAAGTGAGATGTTTCCCCTTAACCCACCAGCCGCTTTAATCCCTGCAGCACACTTTCCATTCAGAATTGTCCAAAAGGGCTTTAAATATCTTGGGATTGAAATCACACCCTCTTTTCCATCCCTCTTCACTAAGAATGTTGGCACACTGTTTGAAAAATGTAAGAAAGATATGACTAGATGGACT
>CALSBZ010046864.1:331036-359304 GCA_943591055.1 Gobionotothen gibberifrons | reverse complement strand
TCATTTAGTTTTCTTGTGCACACTCCAAGTTTCCCTCTGCGTGTGGCTGTGAGGGATTTTAAAAGATCCTCTGCCTCCAAGACAGTTTTAGGTTCAGTCATTTTTACTTGAGAGTTGATTTTGATTGTATTCAATCCCTTTGATCAGATTGCGTCTGCGTTAATCCGTAACGCTGCTCTCCGCAGCGTGCGTAAAACTGGCTTGCACAGACGTCCTTATTTATTTGATGAAGCGTTTAATTATTCCATCCATAACATTTGACCCGTCTGGCTCATATGTTCATTTGCGTATGCATCCATTGATTAAATCACCACAAGCATGACTCATTCATTTTTTCCTCTTGTTTACTCACGAGTCCCACGCGCACTGCCTCGCGTACAAACATTTCCAAAACAAGGCCGGCGTCTGTCCTCCTCGGCTCCACGCGACTCACGGAAGTTTCAATAAGGAAATCCTTTTATCCCTCTTTGCAGCGGGCCATCCGCAGAAAAAGGGTTTCCAAAAAAATAGTATCCATACATGAGGCGGGTTTTTTACTATAAAGCGGCCAAAATTATAAAAATATATGAAAGAAATATAACTCAAAGCAAAGTGCCGCTGAGGCACCCGTCAGCGAATCTTACGCATGGGTAAAAATCAAAGTCCGAGCAAAAGTCGTTTTAGTGCAATTTATTATCCACATATCAAGCCTTGTTCTTCCTTCTTACCCGATGATAAAAAACCATCAGCTCTCCCGGGTGCGCCCCTCACTACCACCTGTTTCCCATATTTATAATGAGCAGGTCTCCCCTCCCCCGGTGCCCAAAGGCTGCCTTTACGAAAACAGAGGCATAGTACAACTTATCTGATAAACTTAAATAAGAATTAAAAGGAAGATTTACTATAAACAAAAAAGAACAATAAAATAAAAGGATAACTATTAAATAATATAAGCTCCTAGATATGGCTTCATCACCCTCTCTCTCTTCTCTCTCTCCTCTCTTGATCGCCCTCTCGCTCTTCTCTCTCTCTTCTCTTGATCGCCCTCTCTCTCTTCTCTTGATCGCTCTCTCTCTCTCTGTGTGTGTGTGTGTGTGTGTGAGTGAGTGGGAGTGGGAGAGTGTGTGTGTGTGTGTGTGTGTGTGTGTGTGTGAGTTAATTGTTACAGCTCAAATGCATTGCAATGACTTCCATGTTAAAAAAGACTTTAAAAAGGGAATGAGCAGCCATGCTCCTTTATTGACTTATTTGAAGTCCAGAGTCTGTCTAATTTTGTGTTTTCTTTCTAGTTCCTTCAATTTATTTTGTAAATCCTCTTGTTCTTTATTCCTCTTTTTTTTTCTTGTATGAGGACAGTGCTATAATTTCCCCTCTAAGAACAGCCTTTAAAGCATCCCACAAAATGGGATTGAACTCCAAGTGAAGGCCGATCTCCTTCTTAATTTGTTCTTATATACTAAAATAGAAAAATACTGTGCAATTTTCCAAACTCACATTGGTTTCGCATACAGCATCTCTGTAAAGTATGTGTATTCAGCATACCCCTGATGGCGTAGGTATATTATTATATATTATATATTATATATATATATATATTTTATACGCTAACTAACCGAACTGTACCTAAGACTGTATTTAGGTGCACTTGTAGAAACGCCATGATGCCTACTGAAGTGGAAAACGTCTGTTGCAAAGAAATTAGAAAGGTGGCCTAGCTGACAGTTAGCTGCTAGCTAGCTGAAAACACTAACAGTAGCACACAACATGATATGCCAATATATACACCTTACACACCCCGCAGAACCTCCATAACATGTACAGATTCGAGTATAGACATTTTTTTTACCTGTAATAAACTACTACTTTGTTTGATGAAAAATCTAATCATGGTTTGCGATATATGAATGATATGTTATAGGAGCAAATCATTCAGGGAAGAAAGGCTACTAAGTATTTTCTATCAAACTTTATTTTAGAAATGTACAAAATGAACATAAATATACATATATACACGGTCACATCATCCATTCCTCCCCTTATAGGCGTCACAGTCTTGCATATCGCAGCTTTGCAAGCTACAACCGGGGCTGGTAAGAGGCATCCCGTCTCCATCATGCATTGTCCGCCAGATACGCCAGGAGTTTCCTGATCTGGCTGGATGAAATCAAATGCATATCACAAAATATTATATAATAGAAACGTAGTTGTTTTAGATTCGTTAGTAGTATTTTTGTGTATATCAACACCGTTAGCTTGCCAGCTAATATGCTAACCTAGCTTTCTTGTTTACCTTGGTAGCATATGAACGTTAGCTCGGAGAAAAGGCAACTAATGTAGTGTAATAAAACCACTATGAACAAAAGCTAGTGGTTCATATTAGGCTAGCAATAACGTGTTTACAATTGCAATCTTATACAGTAGTCTGCTACGTTCGGTCATTCATTGTAGCTGGCATGAAAACAATGTTTTCGCCTAGCATGTATAGCTAGCCTCGTTAGCATGCACAGAGCCGCATCGCAGCTCGGAGGAAAGCCACATATAATGTACTGACCGTAAGGGAAATCACCCGGAGTATACTGTATGAGTATTCCGTGTGTGAATGCAGACATTCTGCTGCCATGACAAACATGTAAGGCCATCTGCTGACATTGTAGTTGGCTCTATGAAACCTGATGTACTTATATGATTCTGTTTTCTTCAAGGTTGTATCTTCCTGGTACGTGCTTACGTACTTACTGTAAGTCGCTTTGGATAAAAGCGTCAGCTAAATGCAATGTAATGTAATGTAATATGTAAACGTTAGCAACTGAGTTAGCCCAGTTAGCACCGTGTCAATGGCTTAGCACCCCAAAAAACGTTTACCCATTGACACAGTTGTGGTAGATATAGCTTGCTTGTTTTAAACATCATAAATACACAAACAACAATGAATACTTACAGGTTGTGTACCAGAATCTCCCGCTGGTCCAAACAAAGTAGGAACAGCATCCTCCTTCAGTGTCCTACGCTGTACAAATCCGGCATCCAACAGTACATGTTAGGCTGGCAGAGGGTGCGGCCAGCGCCACTGGGTGTGGCCATAGTTATTCTGGATTGGTCCATTTAGTTCCGGGAACATGCTTACGTAAGCACGTACCCGGAAGAATCAAATGGTTGATGACGTTTCACCAACGAGGCGTTTTGGGGAGGTATTTTCTGTTTTAGAGTTTTACTCGCTACAGGGCCTACTTTGAGGGTTTTGACTCTACACACCATTTACATGCATGAAAACCTTCATAACACACAAGGGGACGGGCAATAACCGGAAAAGCATGACATGTGTCCTTTAACATAGGGATCATTGAGTAAACTTGCATTTAGTTTCCATAGATTACTCTTTGGTCTTAGGTCCAGATCAACTGTCAGATATATGAGTGCATGGCCACTTAAATCTATTGATCCAATTCCACACGTGTTTATTTTATCTTTACCAAATGTTATGAAATAATCTATTCTCGTGTTTGAAGAGTGAGGGGCGGAATAATGAGTATAGTCTCTTCTGTTAGGAAATAGGTCCCGCCATATATCAATCAGACCAACATCTTCAAATAGTTTGTTAACTTTCTTATTTAGAGATTTTGTACCATTAGTTTTCTTCCTAGAACAGTCTAATTCAGGTTGTAAGTGCACATTTAAGTCCCCCCCGCATATTAGAATACCTGTAGTTTCCATTATAATGACATCAACAATTTTCTGGAAGAACTTAAAATCACTTTCAGGAGGTGCGTAAACATTCAACAGAGTAATTGGATTTCCATCTATGTTACCCCTTATTAAAACAAACCTGGCCTCCTTATCTTTCATTTCAAAGACTTTCTCAAAGTTTAGCTTGCTTGAGATGAGAATAGCAACTCCTCTTCTGTGTCCTGATTTGTATGAAAAATACATTAGTAAAACCCATTATTTTAAGTTGTTCATGTTCTTTATCGTTTAGATGGGTTTCTTGTAGGTACATTATATGGGGTTGTTCTTTTTTCATTTTAGTTAAAATTTTACTGCGTTTAATCGGATTCAACAGCCCATTCACATTAAAGGAGATGAATTTTACTTTGTCGTTAGCCATTTGTCTCTTACTTTCCGTGTTTCAAATGTATCGAAGAAAAGAATAACAGATCTACTCCCCCCATAGGGCCCCCGTTGCAGTCTCCATGAAGATAACAGTCTCCATCCATTACACCGTGTATTCCTCCCGTGTGTATTCCCATTTGGAGGGGGGAAGGTGATGAAAATAGCAAACAAAATATAAAGTACCTGTTAATTTTAAATCTAGATCCGCTCACCGACGTTATCCAGACGTCACATCTCCTCTGATGGGGGCGAGGGCTCCCTCCTGAAGATCCGTAGTTTCTCTCTGATGCCCTGCTCTCGCGTATCCTCTGCCCCCTGTGGTTCAGATCCTCCGACCACCTTCCAGGCATAACGGGCCAGTTGCTCAGCCAGGCTCTCCTTGGACTTGGTCACTGTATTCATGTCCGTTGTAGCCTCGTCCACCGTCTGGTACAGCCGCGTCCCATCCTCATAGTATACTCGCAGCTTGGCGGGGAACGGAGTCTGGAAGCGGATCTTGTTCTGCTTTAACACCCGTTTCGCTTCGGAGTATTCCTTTCGCTTCTGCAGGACTGCAGGGGGATAGTCTTGATCAAAGTATATAATTCTTCCGTTTAAAAACACCCGTTTCTTTCCCCAGGCCCTGCGCAAAATCTCTTCTTTCACTTTGTAGCGGTTAAATCTGATTATTATTGACCGTGGTTTGTCTCCTGGTCCCCCGAGGGGCTTTGGGACGAGCGACCGGAGTGCCCTCTGGATGTGGAGCTCGGTAGCGGGGGGAGGACAAGGGTGTCCCGTAGTAATTTTTCCACAAAGGTCACCATAGACGTTCCCTCCTCACCTTCAGGGACATTATATATCCTTATATTCTCCGTCTAGATCTCCCTTCTTGGTCGAGTAGTTTGCTTTCTTGCTGAGTCAGCACTTTCATCATCTTAGCTAGCACCTGCTCCACGTTTTGAACACAGTCTTCCATCTTTTCAATTTGTGTCTCTGCCTCAGCTATTTTTGTATTAACGTTGGTAAGCTCAGCCTTAATATCGCTTAGTTGTTGTTTCATGTCCTTTCGAAAGTCTTCAGAACCGGACTGATGTGATCCACTCTTTTAGTGTTTGTGAGGACTCGAGCAGCAGCGTTCTGAATCAGCTGCAGCTTTCTGATGGATTTTTTTGTGAGCCCTGTGAATACACTATTGCAGTAGTCGAGTCTACTGAAAATTAGTTACTTTGTAGTCTGCCAACTGAAGCTCTGCGATTACTTTTAATCGGTCCTTCTTTGCTCCAAAAACAATGATCTCAGTTTTTTGTTTGTTCAATTGGAGAAAGTTCAGAGTCATCCAGTCATTGATGTGCTCAATGCACTTGCTCAGTGTTCTAATCGGAGAGTAGTCTCCCGGTGTAATTTCTAAATAAATCTGGGTGTCGTCTGCTTAGATGTGATAGCTTAGATCGCTGTTTTTAATCATTTGAGCCAGTGGTAGCATATAGATATTAAAAAGCAAAGGTCCTAAGATGGAGCCTTGAGGAACCCTGCATGACATATTTGTCAGGGTTGATTTGTAATTGCCTATTGAGACAAAGTTTGTTCTGTCCTTTAAGTAGGAACTAAACCACGTTAGAGCTGTTGCTGAAACACCCACCCAGTTTTCTAGACGGTCTAGCAATATGTTGTGGTCAACAGTGTCAAAGGCAGTGCTGAGATCTAATAATACTAACACTGATATTCTGCCACTGTCTGTGTTTAAATGGATATCATTTAAGACCTTAACAAGTGAAGTCTCAGTGCTGTGGTTAGGTCGAAAGCCCGACTGAAACACATCAAAACCGTCAGTTAAAAACATGAATTTACTCAACTGTTGAAAAACAACTTTTTCAATCAATTTGCTTAAAAAGGGAAGGTTTGATATTGGCCTGTAATTATTCATTACGGTTGCGTCTAGGTTATGCTTTTTTAGGAGCGGTTTAATTACTGCAGTTTTCAGGGCCTGTGGAAATACACCCGAGTGGAGAGACTTGTTTACTATGTGTAGTATCTGGGGCCAAGCAATGAAAAACTCTTTTGAAAAATCCTGTCGGGATAATATCGAGTCTACAGGAGGAGGATTTCAGATGTTGGATAATGTCTTCCAGGTCTTCAGCATTTATCAGACAGAATTGTGTCATGATGTCTGAATTGGCTTTAGGTGGACACAGGGACAGTACATTTGCTGTACCTGATACCGAGGAACTGACTGCTTGTCTAATTTTCATGATTTTGTCAGTGAAGAAGGAGGCAAAATTATTGCATTCCCTGGTGGATAGCAATTCTGAGGCTATCGACACTGGGGGGTTTGTTAGTCTGTCGACGGTAGCAAACAAGGCACGTGCGTTGTTTTTGTTTTTGGTAATGATGTCAGAGAAGAACGATTGTCGTGCCTTTTTTATTTCCTGATTATAGATGCAGAGTCTCTCTTTATATATTTCCATGTGAACCTGGAGATTTGTTTTTCTCCACCTGCGTTCAGCTTTTCTGCACTCAGTTTTTGCTGTAACTTCTCACAGTCATGGTTTTTCTCCATGGAGATATTTTCTTGCTAGATATTTCTTTTTTTTTAATGGGAGCAATGGTATCCATGACATTTGTTATCTTATGATTAAAATGATCGACTAGCTCATTTACTGAGTAGTTAGCAAGGGCAGTTGAGGGAGAACAAATCTGAGCAAACATTTCCTGTGCATTTTCAGATAAGTGACGTCTAGTGGTTACCTCTTTCTTAACAGTTGTATGGACGGTAATAGAGCTCTCAAAGAAAACACAGGAATGGTCGGAGAGCGCAACATTAGTCACCACAAGCTTAGAGATGTTCAGACCAGAGGTGGGGACTCGAGTCACGTGACTTGACTCGAGTCATGACTCGAGTCGCATATTTTGTGACTTGAGACTTGCTTGACTAACATTGATAAAAGACTTGACTTGACTTTGACTTGGTATTCATGACTTGAGACTTGACTTAAGCTTGCGATAGATGACTTGAAAGGACTTGACTGTTTAAAATTAAATATTTGCGTTAGTTTTTGTAGTGAGATAGGCTATTACGTTTAGTTTTTTCGAAAAACTTGATTATAGCGCCGTGCGCGCAAACCTGGCAACCCACTAGAAGGCAGGAGTGTCAGTTAGCATGGCAGCGGCTAGCGTTACACCAAAAATAGTGAAGTTTGGATTCAAGGATTATTTTGTCGATGACGGTAATAAGAAGAGAACAGCGGTATGCAGGATCTGCAGCATAAAGATCGGTGACACGACCACCACAACATCCAACTTCATTCGTCACTACAAAAAAACCCACAGAGAAAGGTATGTGCGTGTGTTGTGTTAGCTAGAAAGCTAACGTTAAATGTAAGCTACGTTAGACTTGGTTTCAAATCGATTAAGCAAAGAGAAGACAAAACGGTAAATTAACACTAGAACCTCCAAGGGATCCATGTGTACTACTACTAACCCTGATACTGACGGGCTGTCAGGAGAGAGAGAGAGAGAGAGAGAGAGAGAGAGAGAGAGAGAGAGAGAGAGAGAGAGAGAGAACTCGTTTATTTCCCCTGCCGCATTATCAGAAGTGTAAACTTTTGAATAATGTAGTTCATCTACTTTTAGTAGTTTGTTTAAATGTTTTAATTATGTTGTTTTTGTTTGTAGAAGTGCATCATTCATTGATTTATTGTAAAATGAATCTGAACTTTTTTATCTGTTATGATGATAAACTGAAGCAATTTCTAAATTAACCCAATTCAGTGAGTTTAAATCGTCCTACTTAGTTTATAAGGAAATTATGAAGAGGAACAAATTAAATGATTTGAAAATGATATCTATGTAGGTGCTGACGCTGTTGGTGGTTCTAGTGTTAACAGACATTTCAATTAAATATGTGTAATGGCAAATGCCATATATGATTTTCTTACCTGGAATTCTGCCTTTTTGAACAGACTTTTTGAATGAGTCCTAGCTATATTGTCTGTAGTTCTAGGGTTAATATGAATCTAATATGATTGTCATCGGTCTAAATTAGATTTCAAATGATTAACTGTGTATGTAATGAAGATCATAGTGTGGGTTAAATCCATTTTCATAATCACTGTCTTTTAACTGATTTAAATGCGGAAACTGTGCTTATTCATCAGAATTTCTTATGACTTGACTTGCTTGACCTGAGCAATGACTTGACTTGACTTGCTTGACTCTCACCACAGTGACTTGGGACTTGCTTGATACTTGTAGGTCAAGACTTGAGACTTGCTCATGACTTGCACATGTAGGACTTACTCCCACCTCTGGTTCAGACCCTTTGATACAATCAAGTCCAGGGTGTACCCCTTATTGCAGAGGTGGGGACTCGAGTCACATGACTTGACTCGAGTCAGACTCGAGTCGCATATTTTTGGACTTGAGACTTGCTTGACTAACATTGATAAGAGACTTGACTTGACTTTGACTTGGTATTCATGACTTGAGACTTAAGCTTGAGACAGATGACTTGAAAGGACTTGACTTTTTAAAATGAAATATTTGCGTTTGTTTTTGTATTGAGATATTACGTTTAGTTTTTTCGAAACGTGATTGGGTGATTATAGCGCCATGCGCGCAAACCTGGCAACCCACTAGTAGGCAGGAGCAGAGGCGCGGGAAGGTATTTTGAGTGGGGGTGCTGAGGTACTGGACTCCAGTGAAGTTGTGAACACTATTACGGGAAGATTTTTTTTAAATATTGAAGTAAAAGCATCAATCTGGTGCACTTTGAGAGCAACATTAAGAGATCTATGGATACATCTCTCAACATCCATATGAAACACAACTGTAATCAGATGTTCTTTTTCTTTATGGATATTTTACAAATCACTCCCCTTTCAAACTGTATTCTTGTTTTACTGCCATATAGTATTTCATAACTGTTTTTCCTTTATTCCCTTCTCTTTTTTATAACGATAATGATCATATGAAGGTGTGCCGCGGAAATAATCTTTTGAATAATTTGTAACCAAACCGTTTTGAGACCCACTGAGATAACTTAGACTAAAGTTAACTATCTAAACAGTCAGAGAGTCCTTTAGCTCACCTGAGCCTCTCCGTCTGAGAGGAGAGGACTCTCCTCCAGCTTGTTGTGGAACAAACAGCTCCTTATGTCCGTTAGCGCAGCTAGCTAACCAGATGCTAGCAACACGGTCCCTGCTGGCACCGGTCTCGGTCTCTCGGTCTCTCTCTCACACACACACACACACACACACACACACACACACACTAAATGCGCTATTTCCACACACACACAGCGCCGAGCTTGAATGACACAAGCACACTTTTATTTCCATGCAACTCTCGTCTGGTGTCTTGCCTCTGTTGCATTCACTGAACATGGGAAATTACAGTCCTGCCGTCCTATCTAGTGTCATGATGAGGTTCACGTAAAGCACGGTTAATGTATTATATTATTGAGGTAGAATTGTCCGGGGCTACAGAAAAAACATTCGGGGCAGGCCAGGCGACGCCACTGGCAAGCACACACACTACAAAGATGTAAAATATTATTTTACCAACAATGTGGAATATATTGGCTACATATTACACAGATTATGCACAGCGGGAGCAGCAATAACCGTCAAATAATTCAGACTGGGGAGCTCCGCTCGTGTGAATAGTGAAGTTTGGATTCAAGGATTATGTTGTTGATGACGGTAATAAGAAGAGAACAGCGATATGCAGGGTCTGCAGCATAAAGATCAGTGACGCGACCACCACAACATCCAACTTCATTCGTCACTACAAAAAAACCAACAGAGAAAGGTACGTGAATGCATGGGCGTCGCAGCCATTATATGAGGGTGGGACAAGTCCCCCCCACTTTTTCAAATGATTAGTGTAGACCCCCCCACTTTTACTATGCGGAAAGTCCATGAATCGGCCTATCCACTTGCCGCACTCTGTAGAGCGCTGTGTCAGTGCTTCACTATCAAATCCATTCCACTTGCTTATTGAGAGAATGCCCAAATCAATGAAACTCCGTTCCATGTTTTCACTGCTACTTTGTACCAAGGCAGATTCTCACATAGCGTGCGCATGTTCAAGGAGTGTTGTCATAGTTGGACAGCTCAGATCTGTTGTATGAAGCGATGCCGGTAGCGGAGGTAAGGCACACACACCAAATGTTCAGGAAATGGTTAAAACAGCGAAAATCAAAGCTGACGATCTCTTGGTTTGATATGTTTTCTCCCCCAGACAACATGGACATAAGAACATTTTTTTCAAAGAAGAGGAAAGTAAGTCTTCAGCTGGTAGCAGTTAATCAGTTAACAGTGATGGCGACGGCGGCAAAAGCGTCTCACTTCTGGAGAGGAGTTTCGTCTTTATGTCATGATAGAGAGATACAAATACGGAATAGTTTAGATGAGAAAAGGCATCGAAATGCCAGGTTACTAGTATTTATCATGTAAACAGGGAACATGAATAACCCAATCTCTCTGTGCTCATGTAAACACCATATCCCCAATATGATCATAACCAGGATAATACTCATAAACGGCTTACTGATGTCCATGTATAGACGCAGGCAGTGTGTTTTACTGGAGCCTCAGTTTGATAAGAGATTATTTTCTGAGTTCTTTAACTTAGGTACTCTCTCTCAAAATGGTAATGTGCATTATGTATTAATTATACTTCTTATCATTCAGAAGCTTTTTGTGTGTGTTTATGTTTTACTGAGTGCTTATAGGCAATTTCCATCCCAGTATTCAGTTAACTATTTATTTTCTGTGCACATTACATAGACTAGCTAATATTCTACCTACTGCTTGGGAGTTTGAGTCTTCAAAATGTCCAATGTCACAGACTGGGACTTACTTTAGAGTCAGTTGTATTTACATTCAGTATGACTTGTTATGATTCAATGTGAAAGAGTATACTGCTCAATAAATAATGATCACTTCACCACCTCTCTTGACATCTAGGCGCTTGAGAGTGAGTCAGAGGCAGAATACAAGGACAGTGGAGAGAGGTCCATTGCTGAGGTGAGTGATGAAAGGGAAATGACAGTTTAGAGTAAATTGTGATGTGGACTCTCATCCCAGAATGCTAAGGAAATCAGTGGGGATATTGAACAGGAAACATTTCAGTCAAGGGGCATCATATGACCAGTATAGACAGAAGAGCAACATTTATTTGAACATTTAAGTCGATACCATTCCTAGGTGAACTTAACATCCGTATGGAGTCAGATCAGTCTCAATATTAATAAATGCTCACAGAAGGATTCACAAATGTATTTTGCGATTTATATACAACAATATCTCTCAATGCACTCAAATATTTATTGTTGTATATAAATGTACAACAAATGGGCATTTAAACTGCTTTTCTTGTGAACCTCTGCATTTGTCTTTTGTTTTTTTGAGACTTCCCTGAGGGAAATGACAAATGCATATTTTTTTCAACCTGTCCTCCTACAAAAAACGACCAAATAGGTTGATTGTTTAAGCAGCTTAGATTACGACCCATAGCCACGTTTTAAAGTGTAGCACCTCTAGTGGTCGTGTAAGAAACAACATGCTCCCGTTTATTCGTTTATTCACAAATAACCCTCTCTGGAAAATCCTAAATCGTAGAATAGTTTGGCCATTAAAATGCTTTTTGATTAGATTTCTAGCGAGAAGTGTATATTGTACTCTTAGAATCCACGTCCAGTGGATGTGTAGGATCTATAGTTTGATAGATATTTACGAAGATGATCTGAGGTCTCGCCAGGATAACGTGTGCAGCTTCCATGTAAAGTTGGCGTGGGTGAAAACTGTTTTTCCGGTCTCGAAGTTTTCATAATAAAACCGGATATATTCCCCTCACTGTCAAATGATTACACAGTGATATCTGCACTACTCATCCACTAAAAAACATCAGTTTATCCTTGTTAATTACACAATATTGATTGATTTAAATTGTGTACAATGCTTTTGTGTTTTTAACCTTCGATTCAGAGAAACAAATAGTTTTTTAGGAGTTTAGACACTACAGTTTCCCAAGACACTACACTACCCAGAATCCCCAGCTATTGTTTGGGACTACAACATCCGCCTTGCTTTACAAACCCTGTGATTAGTGTGGCAGTGCGACAAGGTTACGCTGAGCGTCAACAGCTCTTTGAAATGGAATGGAACCACGGCAGACTTTCCAAAACTGGAAACACGAAACACAGTGGTGTTATAAAATGTAAAACATATAATTAATAAATGGGTGTATTAATATACCCACATGACACCTAAGGTCAGAAGAGCTTTATTTAACAGCTGGTCTTATGTCTGTGACCCCTCCTGTTGTTCATCGATAAGCCTGAAACATGCACTTGTCAGAGGCACATTTTGCAAATATGGCAGTAGCCATCGATCATCTTAAGATAAGATAAGATATACTTTATTGATCCCAAGTTGGGAAATGTTTTTGTTACAGCAGCATACTACTTTGTTCTACTCCACTACAATTCATAGGTTAACCTGGTATGTTTACTCCACTACATGTATTTTAGTTACTTTTCAGATTCTGATTAATGATGTGAAATATAAACAATCCTTAAATCAGACTTTAGTTACACCTGAGTCAAATTCAGGGAAGGTGATTGTCAAGTGCCAAAATAAACTATGCAATATATTGGACGTTAAGTACTTTGTCAGACTTCATATTTATCTGTGGATAACCCCAACGTTTTTTTCTTATTCAAAAGAAGACCTTAACTTAAATTAATCTTTAGTGTTTAAATAAAGCCTTATTAGTTTGTCTGTTTTGCACATCCTCCTGTTTTCAAATTCAATAACGTGCTTTAACCACAAGGCGGCGCGGGTTAAAAAACCAGTGGTGTAGTTAATAAAACATAATAATATCAAACATAATATGACTATTAACTTTATTGTGAAATTAAAACAGAACGGTAAAGGAATATACAGTTTCAGTCTCTCGATTTGAAAATAATATCTTTAAAAATGACAAAATAATCCCTTTCTATCAGCTGTGCACCGTTATGGTGTAAATATAACATATCTACCAATTGGATCAAATATTAAAGTCAGCCGAATTAGTGTTGATACTGCAAGGAGACGTATTGTGTGAAAAGAAATGGAAGCTGTTGTTTAATTGCTAATATATTTATGATCCACGTCAGGTATTCAGTTTTGGCGGCATTTCTTACAGTTTGTCAAAAGGTCTTCTGATCAGGGCTCTATAAATTAATATCTACGGCAGATATGTAATATTTAATGCAGCCGAACCGTGTATTACAATGCCGTTATGTGATGACTTCCAAAGAGAAAAGCAAGAACACTCGGAATAAAGTATTATTTTATTTTAAAAAGATTTTTTTCCGATTTCATATCAGATAAAGACCATATCCCGACATGCATTGCGGCTAAAACACTCGATGTTTTTGCCTATCAAAACCTCTGAAAAAAGAAAGGTGTCTCTCAGAATCGAAAGACAAAAACCTATGAGAAAAACACAAAAGCATTGTACACAATTTAAACCAATAAATGTTGTATAATTAACATGGATAAACTGATGGTTTTTAGTTGATGAGTACTGCAGATATCCCTGTTAAATCATTTGATCATTGGTTTTATTATGAAAACGTCGAGACCGGAAATACTGTTTTCAACCCGTAACATTACATGGAGGCTGCCGCATACCTCAAATCATCTTCGTAATATATATCAAATTCATCATCATTTATTTCCCCTGTGTTATTATCAGAAGTTACTGTAAACTGTTGAATAATGTAGTTCATCTACTTTTAGTAGTTTGTTTAAATGTTTTAATTATGTTGTTTTTGTTTGTAGAAGTGCATCATTCCTTGATTTATTGTAAAATGAATCTGAACTTTTTGATCTGTTATGATGATGAACTGAAGCAATTTCTAAATGAACCCAATTAAGTGAGTTTTAAATCGTCCTACTTAGTTTATAAGGAAATGATGAAGAGGAACAAATTAAACTAGAGAATGCAATTCCTGAAGAAATTGCTAGTGGGAATGCTTTATGCTGAAATATAATGTGTAAGAAGAAAGTGAATAATCATGAATATTTGGATGACTGAATGGTTTACATATGAATGAATATTATGTTAAAAAGTAGCATGAAACTCCAAATGTATAATGTTAAAGATTTAAGGCTTTGAATGTAGAATGTTATTCGTAGGAAAAGTTGAAAATGCAAAAAGAACTGGTGAAATAGTAACATTTGGTACATTTTATTTTCAAAAAACAGAACATGGGGGAAGAAACTATATAAAACGTTTCAAATAAATTACTAACAAATTATATTCAGTAAAACCACGAGTGAAAAGGTGAAAATCTGTCAAATACATGAAAAAAACTATATAAAACTGTTTAACTCAATTACTAACAAATTATATTCTGTAAAACCACAAAATGAAAAGGTGAACAAAAATAAAGTAATTTGTGTGAAAGAAAAGTGATCAAACAACTATATACAGAAACTATTGATACAAATGTTGTAATAAATATTAAAAAATCACTCAAGTGAATAAGTAAAAAACAAACAATATATAGACATCAATTACTAAAGAAAATAACAATCTGAAGAACAAAAAATCTAAAATACAGAAACTATTCATATCAATTAAATAAATCAAACAATAAGTGAAGAGAAAAAAAACAGCAACTTTTCATATTAATTAAATAATAGCAGTCAAACCAGAACAAGACAAAAGCAAGCATAAAACAAACAGTTGTACTATGCATTTAATGCACGTCACATATGTATATTTTAATTATTAATTAAAATCTCACCCTAAATGTCATGAAATAATAGTACGCTGTCTCTGGTATTTTATGAAATCATTAATACGTTGGTTTTTATGTGGTTGTGTTTTTTTCTGAATGTCTGTCAAAAACGTTTGGAACGGCCACTAAACCTTATGAAAGGCTCCCACCAATCAAGGTGAAGGTTCTGGCGGTGAAAGTGTGCCAGGCCATTTAGAGGAGGAGGGCCTTGCCTTCCTGACACCTCCCTCCACCCTGGTGCCAATTCTTGATCTGACCACAGTAGAGATGAAGTCGTCTGGGTGTTGAGGACTCTCTCCAATCAGAAGGTGCTGTAAACAAGATGATAAATATCATAATACAGCAACAAAATGTTGGAAAACAATATTGATATGTTTGCCTTAACACACACAGACATCAACTTATGAGAGAAGTGGAAAATATGCTACAAGTTATAAAAAACCATGAACGCAGTTTCCAGGTTATAAAACAACATTAACACTATGCATAGTATCACGGTATCTGATTTAAATTGGTTGCTTACATTTAATTAGATGAAGATGAAGCATTGAAGGCTCCTTAAAGAATCCTGAGCTGCACTGCCTCTGATGACTCTGGTCTTGGGTCCATGTGGTTCTGGTTCTGTGGTGCATGGAGAGAACACTGTAACACCAATGATGCAAATGGGCAAGACATACAATCCACAATGGCTTGTTGTCTGAAAATGCTGTAGCACTAAAGTGGCTAAAGTTTATTGCTGGCTAGCAGCTGCAACAGTACTTGTGCAGTACAATGAACTTGCAGAGACTGTAAGAGTTAAATAGGTGATGCAAGTACACTATTAACCTTTGAATTGTAGTGGGGTAGAAGAACAAAGTAGCACATTATTTAAATAGTTAAGTAAGGTAAAAGTCACTCAATGTTGTACTTAAGTAAAGTGCATGATTAAATATAGTGAATTATCACTGCTTGTTCGTAGCTGCTAATACAGGTCCCACAGATTCATTTTGCATATTTAGAAAGTATGCAAAAAAACACTAAAGTGGCAACAGATAACCCAAAAGTACCACTACAACACAAGCACAGCAGCACAAGAGTTACATGTTTAATTAAAGGCTGAAGTTAGCATTAATAACCGGCTGTTAGCATCCTTTGGTAACTAAACAGGAGTAGTCTAACAGCTAACTGCAGTTAGCTGGTATAAACAACATGACAAGCTTGGCACTTTAGCGCAACTCAAACGGTATGTTATACTTTGAAAAATAGTTCATTTGACACTTTCATAATTCTTAGGTAGAGATTAATTTAGCTAGCAGCCTAGCAGCATTAGCTCGTTAGCGCAATGCTAACGGGCTAAGACTGGATACACTGCTAAGAAGCTGTATCCTTTAATGTGTAAATTAATATCAGTGCTCACGCCAGTAAACAGTCTATGAAGAAACTCAAACGGTGTGTGATACTTTTAAAAATAGTTCATTTGACACTTTAAAGTTCAGGTGTTTATGGACTTATCAACTTACCTAGCAGGAGAGCAGGAGTCAAAGCAGAATGATTCTCCCGGGCTTGGTGTGACACATCTGCTATTATTGATGCGTTCAAGGAAACTCAGAAATGCTGGAGCGCTGGAAAAGAGACTAAATTAGAGTATTTTTTGTATTTATGTTATATATTTGTTTAATAATATAATTTATTCACAGTGTACAAATGTGAGTGGTCAGGATCCATTATCAAAAACACCGTCATGCATAAAGACTGACATGCAGAAAGAGCCTTGAACCATGTCAGTTGGAGTGATGACATCATCGTGTTCCATTACACAGGTGTTTGTAAAAGGTTTCCATTGTTCTGGATGAGAGATAAACCTCTTACATGAGGAAAAATCAGCCTGAAATTACAATGGGGTTTAATGGAGGCATGTTGAATGTTTTTGTCACTTCATGCCCTCAAGAGGCAGTTTGTTTAATATTTTTTCTTAATTATTTTTAATTTTCCAACCTAGGAGAGGTTTCCCTACGTTTTTCATGAAAAAATATGTCTCAGGAATGTAGGGTTTGGGAATTATGGCAGTTTTAAAAAAATATATGAAGGCATATTTCAAGATTTCCTCCACTCTAGCTGTGACATCACGCACTCTAGTTAATGTTAAAATCTGAAGAAAACCTCTTTAACAAGGTCTGAACAATGTTTAATATCTCTAAAAGTAAGAATGAGATTTAAAAGTTGTTTTACACGAATAATGTCAGAAAGATGTGTAACATTTTAAAGTTGGAATGAGGTTTCGGAGTGAAAGTATGAATGAACAGTTAGCAGTTGAAGTCGCATGAAGATTTGTTGAAGTCTGAATATTCCTCCATTGACTTCAATGTTAAAAAATTGATGAATTATGGGATGTATCTCTGGAATTATGAAAGTTATGAATGAGAAAAGTAATAGCCATCGATTCCCGACCAAGCTGAAAGTTTTGATGTTTGAACAAAGTTTCTGCGATGTTCAATGCAGGAGGAGAAGAGGTGCAAAGTTCCGGCGGAATAATAAAAATGTGTCCGTAGAAGAAAAGATAGTTGGAATGCTGTTAACAGCATTCCCACTAAATGATTTGAAAATGATATCTATGTAGGTGCTGACGCTGTTGGCGGTTCTAGTGTTAACAGACATTTAAATTAAATATGTGTAATGGCAAATGCCATATATGATTTTCTTACCTGGAATTCTGCTTTTTTTAACAGACTTTTTGATTGAGTCCTAGCTATATTGTCTGCAGTTCTAGGGTTAATATGAATCTAATATGATTGTCATCGGTCTAAATTAGATTTCAAATGATTAACTGTGTATGTAATGAAGATCATAGTGTGGGTTGAATCCATTTTCATAACCACTGTCTTTTAACTGATTTAAATGCGGAAACTGGGCTTATTCATCAGAATTTTGTATGACTTGGTGTACACACATTTCCATTTGAGGGGGGAGTGATTAGTAAAATATGATTTAATAAAAAGAAAACAATTGTGAAAAAAGGTAAGATAAACTTTTAAAACTTGTTGAGAGCTAAAAACTAGTCTTTGCTGCTGCCTCAAAGAGGAGCAGGGTGGAGAGGAGGGAGACAGGTGAGGCTGACCACAACATTTTACTGGACATATTGGAAAACTGGGTTGGACAAAGCCCTTCACTGGTTTGAATCGTATCTACGGGATCGAGAGTTTTTTGTATCCGTTGGTCCTTACAAATCTCAAAAAACACCCATGACGGGGAGTTCCCCAAGGTTCAATTCTCTGTCCAGCTCTGTTCAATATGTACATGCTCCCACTTGCTCATATCCTGAAACAATACAAAATATCCTACCATAACAATGCAGATGACCCTAACCCTAACCCTGACAACAAAGGACCATTACAATCTCTGAAAAGCTGCATACAACAAATCAGCACCTGGATGAATGACAATTTCCTGCAACTTAATAAGGACAAAACGGAAACAATTGTTTTTGTTTCTAAAAAGGACCGGGCCAATATCAGAACTCAATTGGAATAAATACTGTTGAAAACATCAGACAAGGTCAGAAACCTTGGTTTAGTTGGAATTACATTTCAAAAAGCACATCTAAGGAATCACAAAATCAGCTTTTTATCACCTGAAAAACATAGCCAGACTGAAAACACTTGTGACCCAACACGACCTCGAAAAACTAGTCTATGCATTTGTTTTTAGCAGACTTGATTACTGTAACAGTGTTTTCACAGGTCTATGTAAAAAATAAAAACTACATCCAGAACGCTGCTGCCCGAGTCTTCACCAAAAATGGGGCGAAGCCTGCGAGCTAGTTCAGGCAGTCAACTCGAGGACTTATGCTGCATTCATACATAACGCCCCTTGCCACTCTACAACCAACCAAACAGAGTCTCCTTAATATGCCGCTCTATTTAACCTGCCAGATCTCTCTCCATGCATTGCTTGCTGCTGCGATTGCTGCAGCTACCTACGTCGCTGCTGCTTGCCTGCCCCACCACCACCCCAGCTTCCACCCCAGCTTCCACCTGTAGGCTCGGGGGTTAGTTATTTAATCATCACTCATCGTGCATGTATATCTATGGAGTGATGATGCCCGAGCCTAATCGCCAAACTCAACTATATGCTGCTTCTAATAAACATGTTAAAGAAACTCGTGAGTTGTCTGACTGAACTAGGAGAATTTACCACATCACCCCAGTTCTAAAAAATCTGCACTGGCTTCCTATTACACAAAGGATACACTTCAAAATCCTACTTTCTACATACAAAGCACTTAATGGATTGGGACCAAAATACTGTCTGAGCTCTCAAATCATCAGGAGGTTTACTCGTCATCCCCAGAGTCAGAACTAAATTTGCCGAAACAGCTGTGTTTTTGATTGTGTGTTTGTTATGTTTTGAACTATTATATGTTGAATGCCTATGTGAAGCACTTTGATTGCCTCTGTGTCTTAAAATGTGCTATACAAATAAACTAACCTTGAAACTTGAACCTTGATGCAGGAGCCCAGACACACTCACAACTATAAATGAACCAAAAATAAATAAATAAACGAGTTTCAATGTTTTTTCATATTGGATATGGTATGTTATTGGTCATGGCCATGTTCTTATGATTTTATGATTATTTAAATGTATACAGTTCTGTTTCATATGGGTGTTTCCATAGATCTAGTCTCTTTATTTTCTCCTCAAAATGCACCAGATTGATGCATTTAACTCCAAAATTAAAATAAAAAACAGCAACAGCAACGCTGTAAATATTGAAAAATATATCCAGCAAAATGGCACAAACAAAAACTGGTAGTGGCCTGGCTGGGTGTATAATTCCCGGCCTGACTTATTGTCCCAGTCCGGCCCTGCCCACAGCCCGACACAAACATCAGCAAGTGATACAAACAAACAAACAATCTTCAGAGGGGGTATAAGTGAAGGTCTGAGCTCTCTTAGTTCTATCGTGGCACCGGGCCCGGTACAGGAGGGGCAATATGAGTGTTGTGAAACTGTGAAGTGTCAGTGGTTCAACTGATCTGAAGCACTATCTGAAGCAGTCACGTGGTATCGCTGGGCAGCGAGGCTTCATTTGACATCGATGACGTCACTGGCCTAAAACGATACGAGCTTCGATACATGCTTCACCAAAAACGTCCTGGATGCTGGAGCCCCGCTCCGAGCCTCGGTGCAGTAACCACACGACCCCCCAGCCGTCGGCCCCTGACCAGGCTGCCTCAGCGTCTCTGGTTCCTGTCTGCAGCTTTAGGAACAGATGACAGGCTTACCCCCTGATCCCACCGTGCCGTGCTGCGACCTCCTCCTGCGTCAAACCCACCAGGCGCGTTTCAAAACGTTGCGGAAGCGGAGCGTCGTGTGTGCAGCCTCGCAGTTGTTGTTGATTTTGGAATATTTCCTGGACATTTGTACTTCTACAAGTAAGTAGGCTACGTAGTTAAATGGTTTATGTTTGTGTCTGTTTAAATCGTGTTTATTGTTGTTATTTCCTATTTTGTTGTGTTGTAGACTACAGACAAAGTTAATAATAATTGTAATATCCCAGTTATAAACGACATGAATCAAAGATATGTTGCTGTATTTTAGTGGTAAAAAGATGCATTCATCATCATAATTATTCTATATATATCATTTACACAGTGCCTGTAAACCGGAGGAGAACGCTGGCATTTCTCCTCCTACTTGAAAGACTACGGAGGGATAGGGGCTGCAAAATTAGTTTGTGTGTGTGTGTATATATGCTATATATGGTTTGAACGTTCCACTTCCTGCCTGCCCGACATTACCTTAGGGCTGCGCCGCGTCAAAAATAGGATTCATCCTATATTTTAGAAATTCCTTGCAGCGAGGAGCTTCTGGGACGCTTCGAGTCGCGGCGTAGCGCAGCGCAGCGCAGCGGGTCTGGTGGAATAGCACCCATTGACTAGAGTGGCCGCGATCGCTAAAAACCCCGCAGACGCAGCGTAGCGTGGCGCAGAGGCTCCCGGTGGGATCAGGGGGTTAGAGCACCTGAGGAAGATTCAGGAGACTTTTTCAAATGATCATCAGAGTGTGATCTGCTCAAATAAAAGTCAACAAACACAAAAAGAAACCTCATCCACACTACAGAGGATGAGGACACTTGTATGACACTCAACACCCTTTATGACTCTACACTGAGGTCCATGGTGAAAAAGAGAAACACTAGTGCTCTGTTTCTCCCTTGGTACACTGCCATGTCATACACTACACATGCTCAGTGTACATTTTGACCAGGTAGTGTGGTAAGTGGAAATACAGAAGTATGCACTCTTACGGCCCGTCCACACGGCGGCATGCGTTGAAGCTTCAACGCTTCTTCCCATTCACTTTGAATGGGGTGATGTCACGCTTTGCCAAACTGCATTGTGGTTCCGTCGCTTCGCTTTGCTGGCGTTGCTCGCTTCAAAAGTTGAGCAATGTTCTACTTTTGAAGCTTCGACGGAAGCGTCAGCCAATCAAATCATATGCCAGTACAAGCTCTAGCCAATCAAACCGTGTGATTGTGTGTCCGGGGCGGGAGATTCATGTGATTGGTTGTTGGTCGAGTTTCAGACACGCCCACCGGCAAGCTTCAACGCACGCCGCCGTGTGGACGCTGCGTTAGAGATGCTTCTGTGAGGATCCACAGTGCGGCTTTCCTCTTTTTTCTCTGTTGTTGTCTGTCCGTCTTCCTAGCTGGGCGTGGCTGACCTACTTTTGGATTTCCGTCTCCACACCGCTCCTGCTGTTGATCATCTCACTGATTGCCACTACTCACCTGCACCTGCTTAAAACCCTGGTACTCACCCCCCAGTTCTTCGTTTATTCTTCAGTGGTAAACTAACGTCCAGGCCTACTTAGCATTTTTTGCCTAGTAAACTTTTTTGATGCTCCTAGTGAGAGGATTTACCTTCCTAACCCTGCTTCTTTCCTGTTTCCAGATCCACACACCTGCTGCTCCGTCTGCCACGTCCAGCCGCCTCCCTGGTCTGTCCTGCTCCTCGTCTCCCCTCTCTGAGCTCCTCGTCCCGGTCTGAACCTCGGTTCCAGGATTCCTTCAGCGTCCTCTCCTGGTCTAAAATAAAGCCCTTTTTTGACACTTCACCACAGTTTCAGTCTAAGTGCTTGCATAGCGGGTTCTCATCTCCAGTCATTCAACGTGAAGCCTAACAGCTTCCTGTCCCCCTTGTTTATTCACCTCAGTGTTTTCCAAAACAACCAGAGTGTTTTTAATGATTGTTTTTTAGATGTGGGCATAGTGAGAACCAAGGCCCGAAAGGGAAAGAAAAAGAAACATTTTCAGACTTAGCTGGCTGAACTGTGGACAGAGTATTTGAGGAAAATGTAATGCATTGTTTGATGTGTGAACGTCCTAATGCTCGCTGGAAACTATGGAGTTTTTGTCATTTGATGTGCAGTGACCCAGCTCTTGTCACATATTGAGTGCTTGAAAAGTACAAAGCATGTCTCTTGTGGTACCTTTACTCTCCATCACTCCCTGGTAACACAACATGAAGTTTACCAGAGTCCCGTTTCCTGCCGTCCGTGTTGCTGCTGGCTGTGTCCCTCTGGCAGGTAGCTGATGAATGTGGCACTTCTCTGCTACAGCCTGTAAGGGTTTTGTCCCAGAGTGGGTTACAACAGGGCCGGCCTATTCTTTATGCTTTACCACCGCACCGCCACACACTGTGAGGCCATGCATACGTCTCCCCCCTCACATAAATACACCAACATGCAGACTGAGAGGAATCTCATCATCATGTTGTGAAGCTGCGGTCCGCTCAACTTCTACTTCATCCTTCCATGCCCAAAATGGTTATGAATAATTCATTTTCTGTCTGCAAGTTTACATTTATTCTCCTGGTCAGTGCTGGGTCGGGACCTGTTCACACACATACTGCAGTAATGGCCACAACTAAAGCTAATATCATATAACAACCCAACAACCCCCAATGGCTTGTAAAATACATCTGACAGGTTCTTTTCTTAAAATACTGTTGGGATGGTCTTGAAATGCTCCAGAAACAAATTAAATGAAGCCAGCTTAGGAGTGATCCTCTCTCTTTGTTTAACTGCTCACAGCTCTTTCTCTCTCAGTTTCACTGCTCTGCCCCCCCTAAATGGATCTTTACCAAGTAAGTCGGGGTCCATGCTGGGTCACAGCAAGTTAAATCACGTTAAGTCGCCTCTGACTCTCTCCCATCACCCCTCACTTAACTTCTCATGCAGCCCAGCTGTTTTCACCAACTGGATCTAAGTTGATGTGTGATAAGTTAAAGGTTTGGTCAGCTGGCAGTTGACTTTGACGTTTTTTTGTTGTCTGATTCTGCGGTTTTATGTTGTTTAACTGTGGACAGAGGTCTGTACAAAAAAACACCTGGAAACGCTACTGAGGGAGCAAACAAACAAAAATAAAGGATTTAATGTAAAGGCCGCAGTGACGTGGCTTCATCCCATGGGGAGAAGGTTTTTCTGAGAGCCTTGACCAAAATGCTTTTCTCATCACCGTCGACCTGTGCCTGTAAGAATGTATGTTACATTTTCATCCGATGATGAAAAAGGCAGACTTTAAGGGTTAAACTGTGCCAAACAAAATAATCGAATACACTTCTACCATAATGTCACTGGTCAGTGATCTGACTATTATCATGAAAGAGGTGAGGAGTTGTGGGGGAGGGGGGGGTCCACGGCCTGCTTTAAATGTTAATCACAGTGCAGTGCCCTGGGGCCACAGACATGGCCACAGATGCTAGTATGCTAACGGGGGCAGCCAATAAGCATCTGAGCTGGTTTCTGCTGACTGCTGCTACCCACATGTTTATTCTCCCACATCATTAAAGCAGCACATGTTGATTGCAGCCTTTCACTCCTCGATGTGTATGTGTTAGGGTGTTTTTCCACCTGCTGGCTTTGATGTGGATGAGCAGTGTGCGTGTGGTGTAGGTGAAAATGTAGGGCTATTGACCGGGTCAAAGTTTGCGGTCGAATTGTCCAAAAATCAGCTCCTATCGTTTGAATTCTCCTATCCACTATTCCTTGACCTCTGTGAAACGTCACGGGGTTAAGGGATAGTGGATAGGAGAATTCAAAAGGATTTAGGAGGAGAGACTGCGGTACTTTGAGAATCCGACTGCACTTTCACTATCAACGTATTTATGATGCACCAGCGGACGTTATAAATGTGCGTCTGCTGCTGTGGGGAAACTAACGTTTTTTATACAGCGGACATCATGGATGTATAATAAGAAGGGCGGACTACTGTAAACGCATCTATACAATTTTGCACCGTGCTCTGAGGGTGTTGTTTTATGCTTTATGAACGTGGACAACAGAGAAACATGTATTCATTAGGTTGGAATTGAAATAAAAAAGTGAAGTCAAACGTGTGCTTAATCCACAATAATCCCAATACGTATGATTGTATGAAAATATTTTTAAATAAATACAAATGTATTTTTTATAAACTTGTTAGGCCTTAACCTATCACTATGTATATCACCATTTAAACATGTTTGCAAACATGCCGCAAGGCATTGTGGGACAGCATTTTCTCCTTTTCTTTCGTAAAGGAAGGTCCAGTGTTTCCTAAGCTAAAGGAGGTTGTAAAGGAAGTTTCAAAGCTCCTTTCCTATCATCTAGAGAATTTGAACAGCTCTTATTTCACTCTTTTAGGAACCTTCCTAAGCTAAACTGACAATTCCAACGCAACCCAAAGTTAATGATTAACTTTTGAACAGTATCCTAAATAAGATAATTTGCATTCAAGAACACTTTTTGTCTTGAAGCTACAGCCTGGACGAGTTGTTGAAAAATAAAAACGGCTTTCAAATATTTTTCACTCTTTTTGTGGGCTGCATGTTTTATTACAGTTATTGTAAATTATAGGTAAAAAATAGTTTAGTTTCAATTATTGTGGGATTTATTTTGGAAAACTAGAGGAAAACTAGAGGAATAGAGGATTAATAGCAGGTGCTAACTGCTCTGTAGATATAAATGATATTATGTATGTAGAGATATGGAGATATAAGGTGGAGTGACTGTTGATTAATAAATGGAGCTTTAATTAACTGCACTTAACAGAAACGTCCACTAGAGGACGCTCCTGAGTTATGAGACAGACGGCAGCAGCAGGTGGACAAGTGTGTGGTGGTCTCTGTTGGCCTGTCCAGACCCGGCCCCCAGCAGCTTCACAACACTGCTCTGCAGGGTCACAAAACAGCAGCCGGGCTCTCCTCCATTCACTGCTCTTTCACTGGCAAATGTGGCACAGACATGTTATTACTCTGTTACTCTGTTCATTTACGACTAAAGGGCCGAAAAACAACAAATCACCAATACACGGCTCAATACGCAATGAGGTACTGAGTGTCTGTGACCTGACGGGCCCGGGTCCTTCTTTTGTGCCGAGGGAGTTTACCTTGAAACCTATTTGAAGTCATTGTACCTTGCTGCGGTCATTGTGTACTAGGCCCTCATCTTAACAAGTAGCGACAGTTCACAACTACCTGTAATGCTGAATCCCCAACAAAAGGAGACCTGAGTGTCTGCCTCTACGAATAACAAAACAACTTTTTCCCAGTTGTGGCCCTGAGCCTGGTCGCTGGGATCCAACAGGGGCCCTATGGGGCCTATGAAGGCTCTTTATGGTCACTAATACACAAAACACAACAAAAGCAGCTTCTTCAGATGAAACTGTGATTGGCTGAGCCGTGACTAGAGCCAGGTTGTGAAAATAGCATCAGTTCTTTTTGTTTGGAGAGCTGAACTGCCATGTGATAGGATGTAAATAATGGCTAGAGAAGGGCACTGCTTGAAAAAATCCCAGATCAGGGACCATCACGTATTGTTGGGCAGTGATCACAACTCATGTACATATTGGCTGTTTAGTATCCTAAGTTAACTGTGTTTAACAAAAACAGATGAAAGAAACCCTCAGTGAAAGTTCAAGCAGCTAAACAGGAAATGACATCAGACATCTGCCTCTATACTCTCCAGGCAGATGCTGATGTCACAAGAGCTGCGCTGCAATAAGGTTTACATTTCTTCACTGACAGTTGACTCAGTAAATGAGAATGTATTACAGTGGCAAGGAATCATGTCATGTTGGGAATGACAACGTGTTCTTTAACCACTGGTGGTGGAAGAAGTGTTTCAGCTTTGTGAAAATGCATTTTCCTGCTCATACAAGACTCTAAATAATTTATATATAATGAAAGTATTGGGATAATTTTACTCAACTCATAAAGGATTTCAAGTGGGAATTCTGCTTGGCCATGGGAGTTGTGGTCAGAGGTGTGTCTAACCTTGTTGGGTGGAGCTCGTTCCACGTATAGCCTAGCACAAGCTGACCATCTGCAACCAGTGATTTCAGCAGCGGCCACATTATGGACCTGGCTCGGAACATACGTTGCCGTTCTTTGAGGTTGACCTAGGTCAACTGTTGCCTGTCAGTCCTAAACCTTTTGCTGAACACTTGTGAACACACTTGTGTTGCACTCCCATCCAACTACATTTTGAAGCCTTTGAAAAATGCATACTCCAAGCGCCAATTTAAAAATACAGAAAATTAAAAAAAAACTTGTCATGACTAGGATGTGATATATGTTGATGCCACATGGGCCACAGACAGAACATGTATACCAGAGCCAATGTGGACTAATTAGTCTGTGATGCAAATAACACAGCAAAGTTGTTGTCATTGAAAGAGCTAAATAAAGTCCAGTGTTTATTACACAGTGTAGGCCTGTAGACTGAAGGTTTATGCACCTGCAGACATCGTGTGTATTCACAACTGAGTCTCTGTCAGAGACTTGGCAGCAATTAACAAAAACCATAGAGGTGTTGAGAGCAGACATGCAAATATTTTAATCAATACAGCTACAGTGTGTTTTTTTATGCAATCAATCCTCATCAATCCTAAAAGTCATTGTAAGATACTGGAGCAAAGCTGCTTTGGCCGCTTAAATAATGAACGATAACTAACAATGATCGTTGGCTAGTTAACATACTGAAATTAAGTGCTTGTGTCAAAGTGTGTGAAACAAACACTCCATGCTAATGTTTGCATTCAAGAAATGTCTTAAAGCGGGAACACCTCACACAATCTATCATGCAGTGGCTCAACTATGACCTGTATGGAAAAGACAGAAAAGTAGAATAACATGGAACAAGCACATTAGCTGACTTTTTTTAATTGAACTTTGCAACACTATGTGGTCAGCTAAGCTAGTAAGCTAGCCTTCTGTAAGTCAAATATCATAATAACAGTCCTAAATCTTAATTTTTTGGCATGCTACATTTGCATGTAAAACTGTGACTGCTTAGCTGAGGTGAGGATATACACATATGCACCTTTTCAAACACGTATCAGAAGCCAACAGTGAGTGTATTTAAACATGCAGTGTTCTGTAAGGCTACAGTAAGGCTTGACAGGTTTGCATGACTTATGCCTTCAACAACCACAGGAACTTACATTTAGAAAAACATCTCATTCTCCATTTTTCACTGTCAAAGAGAGCATTTATTTTCCTTATCTGGTCCACATTATTTGTTCCTGATCCAGCATGTGTCCCAACCAGTGTTTTATACCCTTGGAGAAGCGAAAGACATCTCATCGCAATTTGTCCAAATCACAACATAGCCCTCATGTAATGAGCGGCCCACCACAGCTATGATGATTACACACTGACAGGGACTAGCAGACCACAATAATAACTGGTGGGAGCTGGCAGGATGCAGGACCAGGGTGAGAGCAGGAGAGAGGAGGAGCGGATGATAAATCAGAAATATGCTTTGCTTGTTGCTTTTGTTATAACAACAATCCAACATGATCTGTGATTTGCTTTGTGTACGCCTAAATTATCATAAAGATTTTCACTTAAAAGCAAGTGGTGTGAATTTGTATTGTGTATGTGATGCTTTAGGGAAGAGGTACACTTTACTGCTTGGTTGAGTCTGAGAAAATAACCATTAAAATGTATCACAGAAAGTCACAAACTTGTTAAAAACTTGATATGCTTTATAAAGGAACAGATGCAGATCTAGGTTGCATTATTAAAAATGTTGGATCCATACTGCGGATTAAATACTGACATCTCAGGTGTTTTTTTTTATGTATCGATTTACTTTGAAGCCCGTAACAACATTGCCTGAGAGGCGCAAATGCGCCAGTTTAAAAAAAGATGCAAATATAAACACACAAATGTAACAAAACACATGCAAATGAAGTAACATTGACGACACATGCACCATTTAGAAAACATTCAGCAACTTGAGGAAACATGTGCAGCGTTGACTAAAAGCTGCAGAAACCCAAACGCTGCAAAAACAAAACGCTGCAAAAAGCTCAAAACACAACGGAGATTAGGGGACACTAAAGAGTGACGCACACAGCTGGGAGACCAGGGGACAC
>CALSBZ010046864.1:282389-295665 GCA_943591055.1 Gobionotothen gibberifrons | reverse complement strand
AAATGCGTGTGTCTGTAATAAGAAGATGAATCCACGAAGATGTCAGCTACAATCCTGTGGAAGCCATCAGGGAAGCAGCATGACAAGACCCAGGCAGGACCGCAGAGACGGGTTCAGCCACAGTCCCAAGTCCACGACTTAATCCAGAGGTCAGGATATAGTTTGAAAGGATTTCATTTGAAAGCTAATAATCTCTTCTGTTTATACAACTCATAAAGGGTGTGGCGGTGTGGGCATTGTGTTGATCCTCAGGTCAGGGGGGCCGGGGGGCCTTGACCGCGCTGCAGTCAGCATGCCGTTGTGTCTCATTTGTTCCTGTGGGTATTGTGCACAGTATTGATGTAAAGCGCTTTGAGCACTTGGAAAAGCGCTAAATAAATGTAATGAATTATTCGTATTATTATAAATGATTATAAATGATAATATATAATGTGTTGTGTTGAGCAGGTCACATATAGAATGAGTAGCACTAGCCAAGCAGCTGTGGGTCACCTACTGTCCGTTCAGCCAGCTAACCCTTCCTGGCTCCTCAAAGTGATAGTCGTCTCCTTCCATGCTGTACCATCTGCACATGGCTGCACGTTGGAATGCAGAGCAGGACTGATGGAGAGAGAGGTGTACAAGGTATGAGGGGAAGGAACAGGGTAGGGTTAGGGGGGTGATATTAAATAAATAGCAATGGACCAAATTGTGAACAAATCTCTTCAGAAGTAATAGTTCCAATGGTTTCCCGTGCGTCGTGTGCTTTGAGTGAGACGGACAGAAATGCTGTTGAGCTTCCAATGTCATCTTTCAACACTGTGGGCACCACAAAGTACACTCAGTACTGTGAGGGGTTATTAGCTCACCACTGTGTACAAGTCATGTAACACATCAAAGTCAACATCATGGCAGCTTTTATTCCCCTTTATTACCCGCAAGGTGATTTCGAAATATATAATAAAATAAATGTGACAAATATCATGTAGAGCATAAATAGTTGCTCCAAATGCTGTTTGGGAGAAAGCACGGAAATACTGCATTGTGTTTAACGTAAATATGTTAAAATACTATTTATGTGGTGGTGCTTTGGTTATGGGTGAAGATAGAGGGAGAGTGGGAGCAGAAGGGGAGGGGTGTGTGCCCCCCGCAGGGCTGCTGATGGATGCAGGGGGGGGGGGGAAGCCGGGCCCTGGGCCAGGACAGAGTGGCAGAGACAATGTTCTGTTGCATCTTGTAGAACACACACAGCAGATGAATGTGAGAGCGGCTCCCAGTGCAGCTCCCTCTGGTGGCTGGGTCCTGCAGGACAGGACAGGACAGGACAGGGGGGGGGGGGGCTTTGTGATGGCCTGTTAGAGTTCAACAGTTGGGATTTTTCCCTCCAAAAAGTTTTAGATGTTTCAAGTCAACGGACAGTATTAAGATGTGCAGCCCGGCTCTGAATGAACGTTGATGTGCTCCTTGAGTGATGTCTAACGGGAGGCTGCTCCTTCACAACAGGCCAGCCTCTCCGCTCACATGGTGATCTTTATGAATCACAGCGTGCTGGCTCTCTGTTTCCCTGATGGGCCGATACTGAGTGTAATCAATGGTCAAACAATCAATAAAGTCGAACTGATAATGGCTCTTCTTTATTAGAGGGGTAATGAATGTGCAGCTCTCCTGTCAGAAACAGAGGTATGTCCCAAACATCCATCAGCATGTTTCAGCTTTGCTTTATACACATTTTCTTTTAAATCTTTAAAGCCTGTTTGTCTCTGCACTTCACTTAAACCCTTCTCTTTATCAAATGATGGGAGGGGGGGCGTAAAAACGCTAATCGCCTGTAATCCTTTTAATATGTCTCACACTTTGCTCCGTCAATACACAACGCTGCAGGGTAGGGAGGAGACTGATCTCTGACTGTATCCTCCTCACTCATCTTTAGACTCCCAGAAAGCTGCTGCTGCTCCAGCCGGCTCCTCCTCACCCTCTCCCCCCGCAGTGTGCGCGCTCCTCAGGTAGAGATGTTATAAATCAATGGGAGGGAGGGGGTAGCGAGTCAGGGGCTGGACGCTTTTGTTCCTCAGAAAAGGGGGCTTGTTCTTAGCAGATCAGCCTGCCAGCTTGAACCGGGGGTGTGTAGGATTGACAGTGGAGCGGTGTGGGATGAACAGAGAGAGGAGCCTGCAATCCTGCCACAACCCAGCGGAGCAGCATCTATCGACAGCCTGCTCTACAGCGAGAGCACACACACCTGAGGGCCGTAGAGCAGCGAGGATCCGCCGCACAGCCCGGACCAACTCCCCGCAGCTCCCCCCAAACTTAACCGCGCAGCCCCGCTCCTGCAAGTGCACCCAGCCTGCAGCGCGGAGCCTCTCATGGACATTTATCCTCTGAGGGATGTGTCCTCTCCGTCAGCACCTCTGACCTAACTGTGGATTTCGGAGTCTCGGGTCCAGTTTGATCTGTAACGAAAGCAGCTCTGAGAGGATCCTGGTGAGAATATACTGGAAGAGCTTTTCACCTCCATCCATCATGAGAGCCCTCCCATCCGGACTGAGCTACCTGTGAGTGCCTCTCCTCCCGCAGCTCCACACTTCACGTTTGCAGCTGTTAATGGTGCGAACTAACTTGTATTTTGTCTTCTTCTTTTCAGATGTCTACACTTATTTGCATTGTGCTACTATGCTCAGGTATGTTACTTCATTTTATTTTCATATACATGTTTTACCATCTTCCTTTTTTTTAGGGCAATTTTATAGGGGTTAGTCTCTGAAATATTTAAAGCATATGGATAGACATCAGCACAATATATGATACAGCAGTGTGCTGGCAGGTTGCTGCTGAACACACCGGGCCTGGCACAGACGGGCCAGGGAAATGTTTGCGAATCCAGTGAGAAATGTCGTGGGGAGTCACCAGAGCCAACAGTCCTCCCACCGCAGCGCAGAGACCCACATCCACACAGTGCGATCTGCGGCAGACGCGCAGCCTGTAATCAGCGCGCGGGCCTCCAGAAGCTGTTCATTGTGTTTGGCAGCGGCCTCAGGAACTTGTTACATTTGTCACGCGGGGAAAACAACAACATCCTCCCTGTGTGTCAACCTGCAGACTCTCACTATCATAGCTTAGTTTATTTCCATCTCAGTTTAGTGTCATGTCGTAAGGAATACATTCATAAGGCTCGTGTACACATATACTGATTACTGTGATGACATCTAATTTCTGACAGGTAACCAATCAGTCCCCGCCTAATTTCACGCAGCATGTAAGCGAGCAGAGCAAAGTGACGGACCGCGTGAGCCGCCGGCTGATCCGGATCTACCAGCTGTACAGCCGCACGAGCGGCAAGCACGTGCAGGTCCTGCCCAACAAGAAGATCAACGCCATGGCGGAGGATGGAGACGTACACGGTAAGAGTTCAACTGGATCACTTCTTTTTTTTTTTAAATGTGTTCTTTCAAAAATATTTGTATAGTTAAGCAAAAGACGTTTTTGAAATATTCCAAAAATGCAAAAAGTATTATTATTCTCTTTTACCTCCACTCCTGACCTGAATAAAATCTCTTTAATTGTCCTCTCATCGCGTGGACACTTCAGGCTCGAGGGTTTATACATTTAGCCTGTGGTCTGCAATTGTATAGTATTTAACAAAAACATTTCTTTGTTAAAAAAAATACTGATGGGTTTACAGGACTAATGTGTCGGTTACTTCTACACTTCCTTTTTTTCTATGTTATCCATATTTGACTTTTACTGTTTTGATGAACTTTTACTTTTTATTACTGACATTTCAGTGCTCTGTGTGTGTGTGTGTGTGTGTGTGTGTGTGTGTGTGTGTGTGTGTGTTTTGTTCACGCTTTTATGTCTGCATACATGCAAGTCACTCACTCGCTCTGCTCTGAGCTAACAGAACTCTTTCGGTTTGATTTCTTTAGCTAAGCTGGTTGTGGAAACGGACACCTTTGGGAGCCGAGTACGCATCAAGGGCGCTGAGACAGGCTTCTACATCTGCATGAACAAGAGGGGAAAGCTCATTGGCAAGGTGAGGACAAATGAAGCAAAGGAGTGAGAGTTTTTATTACTGCGTTTTCTGGAAAAGCTCAAGGTGTCAGAGAAATCCAAATCTTCCATTAGGCTTCAGTATGTCATTAGCTCTGTTTCACAACGTTTTGTGCACAGTGAACATATAGGTTTCGGTTGATATGCAGCTAGTGTAAGAGCTGTGTGTTTGCAGTAAATATAGCACATTACTGCATATTACTTTTCCACTGTGTGCAATTGGATATCACTGCCCATGAAATGATTCCTCACCTGGAATCACCCATAATGTGTTCAACCATAACATTGGAAATATGAATAGTGATTTCATCTATCATACATTTCATTGAAAGAGAAACAAACCCAAAAGATGGAATCATATTAACACATTTTACATAGTGAAGCCTATACCCATATTACTCACTCGAGTTTAGAGGCTCATTATTTTATTTATATTGATGTGAAAGTCAATGTAAGGTTAGGGCTTAGATGTGTTGTTTGTTGTGTTTCCCTCATGTTGTGCCCATGTGAGTATGTATCTCACTGTGAAGGCTAATAAACAGAGCTGCCAGCCTTAAACACACACACACACACACACACACACACACACACACACACACACACACACACACACACACACACACACACACACTCTCCCTCACTCCCCTCCACCTAGCACCCTGCCTCTAACACCATCTGCCCGGAGCTGCTGGCCCAGTAACAGCCCTCCTGGCCTCCTGGTGTGTTTGTGTGCTAGTGTGCGTGTGATTGCATGTGTGTGTTGGTGTGAATGTGTTTGATGGTGAGTTGTTAGCTTGTTGGGTGTATCGTGCCTATTTTTAACACAATGCTTGTGACAGTAGGCTCAGTGTATCAGATGCCCTTACTGAACACTGATCTCTGAGGCAGTGATCCTGCTATGCTCTTATCCCAACCTGAGCTGCAGTTGTGTGTTTAAAGATCTGCTGATGGTTAGTAGAGTGAAGCTGAACTGCACGGTTCAATGTAACCACAAATGCAAGAGGAGTGCAAAGCGGCAGAGCGGCTTCATGGAGCAGAGCCACAGGGCTGCTGGACGGGGGCTGAAGCACCCCCTCTCTGATCTGCCCTGAATGTAAGCCTCTGTAATGTTCTGTAAACACCCCTCTGACTGTGTTTCTCTCTGTGTGTGTGCAGAACAGCGGGCAGGGCCGGGACTGTATCTTCACGGAGATTGTGCTGGAGAACAACTACACAGCTCTGAGGAATGCGCGCTATGAGAGCTGGTACATGGCGTTCACGCGCCGCGGGCGACCACGGAAAGGCTCACGGACGCGCCAACACCAGCGCGAGGTCCACTTCATGAAGCGGCTGCCGAAGGGGGTGCAGCCCGCCCTCACCAGCCACCACCGGCCCTTTGACTTCATCCACTACCCATTCAACCAAAGGACTAAACGCACACGCTACTCGGAGCATTGAGGAGGGGGCACAGACTGCCTCCACTCGGCCCTCCCCCTTATATACTAAGCATAACTATAGCTTCATATGCAGGCGAGTGGTTTTTATATTTCTCTCCAAGTCAGAAAAACTGTACATAGACAACAATGTGAGAAATCTATTTTTGTACTCCAGACTTAGTTTTTAGATGCACACAGCTTCAGGTCTGACTGTGGGGACATGTTGGAGTTGTGCTGGTTTTATTTGCCCTGCCCCCTGGGGTCCGCTGGACACTTGAAGACCACCAACGCACTGCAGGAGCGCCGCGTGCCCCCGACCCCTTCCTCCATCTTCCTGTTGATTGAACAATGTGGCAGCTACGTTTGATAATCACGGGTTTCCTCTGCGGACTGTTGTGTTGATGAGAAAGGAACCCCAGCCCCCCGCCACTGCCCCTCACCCTCTGTGTTGCTGTTGCCCCCTGAATGAGTGTTTTTATACATATATAAATATATTTTTATTTGAGGATGTGTACAAAAATGTTAAGGATGGAATATTTATTTAAAATGTGTAATAAATGTACATTAAAATGTTGATATTAAACTCTTGTTTGGTACATGCCTGCACAAGTCCCATTTGTGAAACCCTGAGCAGCCGTCTCCTAATATTACTGAGCTCTGTCAGTCTGATGCAGAGACAAAGTACAACAAATGACCTATTGTGAAAATAAGGCGTTCAGAGTCTTTGTTTCAAATGTGACACGCTGCTGCATTTCAAATGAAGTGCTCCCTAAACAGTTACACAGCAGCCAGCTGATGTTCTGTGTTCACTTTGGGGAAGCTGTGGTCCGTTCAGCTTGGTGAAGGTGGCTCTGACTGTGAGCTCAACAGCACCCTAAATGAACAATAAGTAGTCAATCTGAATACTGAGTTTTAAGGTGTGTGAAACCTTCAAAACTGACTAGTAGTAGCCTACCCCAATCACAGCATACACAAAACGACACACATACAACAGTCTAGACACACACACTAATGAGCCTTCACTTAGCCACACAGCTCAAATGTTCAAATGACGATCTTGCTAATAGTATAAAACTTCACACACACATATCATCATAATGACATAGGGCAGTTCATGAGGATGAAGCCTAAAGCGATACCTGTGTAACCAAAAACCAGGGATGAGGAGTAGCCGGTTACATGTAACAGGATTATGTAATCGGGATAAATAAAAGTTCACCGTACTCAATTACATTTACTTAAAAAGGGACGTTATCAGGTTACTGTTACATTTAGGAAAGGGGAATTACTAGCTAGATTACAATGGTAAAATACATTAAAACAAATAACAATATATTTCAAAGCACATGCACACACTACATCACTTCAGTTGTGTTTCTGTTGTTGGTCTCTGCACAGGCAAGTCACCTCTGAAGACAGACTGAACATGTTACCCTTTATTCTACTTCATTACATTACATGTCATTTGTTAGAGGCTTTTATCCAAAGCGACTTACATTCAGGACTGTGGACAACCCCAAACTCGAACTTGCTATCCCCTGATTCAAAGTCCAGCACACTGAGCCACAGCCTCCCTTCATTATACTCTGTTTCATTTTGCACTATTTTTTTATTGTTGTATGTCCCATATATAATATGTTGTATTGTTGGAGGCGCTGAGGACTTAGGTTTTTCATTGCCATAACTACACTGTAACGACTGTGCATATAATGTTAAAGCCTTTGCATCTTGAATCAGGAAGAAGAAATTAAGCTTGTTAAAAACAATTGTTGTAAAATAAATAATACATGGTGTATAGAAAAGCTCTGATTGATGCACGGATTTTAGATTCATGCAGCCTAATTAAGAAAACCAAACTAAAACTTGAATAGTTAACAATCTGTTACTAATATATTATATTGTATTCACAACATGTGTTCTGAATCAATATATTCCATTTTTTTATTTGTGGGCAATAAATTGATCAGAGATTAGACTTAATTTAAATAATAATACAAATTAAGAATGGAGCAGTGAAACCGTGAATGAGAAACATGGTAAGCCTGGATTAGCACGCGTGTGTGTGGCTCTCATGGAACCCTGTCTGTCTGCTGCAGGCCCCTGTCTATCACAACACCACGAGGTGGGCGGGGCTTCCAGAACTCCAGGTCGAGAAGACAGATTTATTTTATTTCCTTCAGGATGCACTGGACCATCTTTTACAATGACGATATTGTGTCCAACAATTCCTTCTACTTCTACGGTCTTTAAGAAGTGAATTGCTCTCTCCTTTTGATACATTGAAAAAACTGAACCGTTGACTTTAATTAAATGTATTTTGTCAATAGGTTCCACATAACTGTATGAGGTTAGTTGAAAGCAATAATATTAAGTTGAACCTATTTAAAGGTAATGTTATTGCTTGTCTACTAACCTAAGAGTCAGTGCATATGACTACCTGTTCTAACCTCCTTTCCTCCACAGTGCCCTCAGTAAAGCTACTAATGCTGCTGTCAAATCAGATCCCATTAGGTCCTTCTGCTCTGACAGATTTGCACTGGGGTACATAAATGCCTACCTACTCTTTTACATCATCAGTGTAAATGCTTAAATAGGTGTTCCATCTAAGGTGGCTTTATACCTGCTGTATAGTGTCCTGTTTTACATTTTTTAATAAACTCTTGGACTGAAAGGTCCACATCTATCTCTGTCCACAGCCATCTTTGTTACAAGCGCTTCGAGATTTGTCTTGGCAGATGAGAAGCACTATATAAATTACATTTATTATTATTATTATTACATTCAAACCAAGGTCCTCTGAGTTTCACAGCACAGAGCTGGCCCTGTTTACCCTGTGTATGCCCTTATCCAATGCTCAACAATGAGAAGCAAGAGATTGATGGAGGAGCTGTTACAACACCTTTTCATTTGATCAAGTCATTTACTGCTAATGTTTCCAGCTGCCGCTAGGTGGTGTCGGGGGGGCCGCATCGCACAACCTCAGGGCCCTGGGGACCTGACCAATATATTACCAAGCATCCATTATCAAAGTTGCTCCTATCAAAGCCCTGGATATCATTAAACCATATACTACAGCATGTGCACCAAGCTCACCGTCAGCCAATTGGCTTGCTACTCCATCTCTGCGAGTGGGACCCATGTACCCCTCAAAAACACACTGTCTGCTATCCTGGCTCCGAAATGGTGGAATGAGCTCCCAATTGACATCAGGACAGCAGAAACTCTGCATATGTTCCGTCACAAACTGAAAACGCATCTATTTTGAGTGTACCGTGGCATTTCAGTTATTGCCTCGTTATATTTCGGACCTTCTCAGTAAATTCAGCAGATGCATAACAATAATGTAGTGTAAGTGCAGTACCACGTACCACGGTGAGTACCCCGGCCGTCTTTTCCTAGGTCCTCTAGAATTCTCCTTCACATGTTTCCTTTACCCCATACCGTTCACTCAGGTTAAGGGAAGTGGTTAGGAAAAGAGATGGGGCCTGATTTATGCGTGGAGTGCAGGTTTGAAACTTCCCTTCACAACCACTTCTTAGCAAACAGATTTTCATTGGAGGATTCTACAACCCTTTAACTACCATATCTGTCTATTCACTTGAACCATTAGAACTCTTTTGTGAGTCTGATGGTGTTAACTTTGTTACACCATCAGCTCTTAAGTAGAGCAGAAGGGAAACACTGTGGCCTTTGCTTTCTCCCATATGAAACCTGACCAGGGCAAGCTAACATGGAGGGTATTCTTAGTCTGATCCCAACAGGGATAACAAGGTCAACCCCCCCCCCCCCTATCATCCCAGTTTAGCAGCTAACAGCATGTCAGTGTCAGAGTGCTTTGCTGTTGTGGGATTGATACCACTGTGTTTGTTTTTAGGCTTTTGCTTCCATCAGGCCCGTAACTCTCAGTATCCCAACTGTTTCATCTTCCTCCTTTCACAGCTTCATTCTGATTGGACAATCACACTTGACTGTGTGTGTGTGTGTGTGTGTGTGTGTGTGTGTGTGTGTGTGTGTGTGTGTGTGCATGCGTGCGTGCGTGTGTGCGTGCATGCGTGCGTGCGTGCGTGCATGCGTGAGTGTTTGACAGTTGGAATTGGTTTTGTTTTAAGCACAGTGACAACCATGATATAATGAATATGCTTCTGAGTAGATTCAGGACTTTGATAAGATATAATAGTTTGTTTGTGACTATCCAGCTCATCTAAACATAACATAGGTCAGAAAAGATTGGTCAGGGACAACATTTCCGCTAACTATTATTTATATTTTCAATACATCTGTTGATTATTTTTGCAGTTCATTTATTAAGTATTGGGTCTCTATAACATAAAAAACAAACTTCAGATGTCAAGCTTGATATAAACCCCAAAGATATTTAGTTTGCTATCTTAAAAGAGTAAAACACACTATACTACATGGTCGCCCTTATAGCTCCCTAGTCGTCAAGTAAATCCAATAGAGTATCTTAATAATAATACATTATCTTTTTATAATACAAATCTTGTGTGACCCTGCACTTGCTGACAATTCCTTCATTCTTGACCTGAAAAGCAGGGCAACCCACAGCCAAGAATGAAAGGTCTTGACAAAAGTTGACATTAATCTCCTTAACTCCTTCCACATTGGATTAACAGAGGGATCTGTCCCTTAGGACTCCCCAAGCTCACTAGCATGCACTCAATCAGTGGAAGCCATCTCCTTGTGATAACTCACTGATGTAATAGAACAGTACTGATGACATGCAGCAGTATGGTGGCACATGACTCTGTGAGTTTATGGTGTTGTTGCGGAGCCTCTGTAAGGCAAGTGGACTTTGTGTAAATGGATTCAATTAGCCCCCCCCCACACCTCCTCCGGTGTCTGTAAAGTTAGAGTGAACCTCAGTGAACTGACTTGTGGGAAAAATCACACCTTCTGTTTCGCCAATGCTGCCATGCAAATGTGGAGCAATTCCAGCGCTGAAGAACGGGGGTAACATTGCTTTCATCCATTTTATTGAGCCACAACCATCATTCTTAACCCCGGATAAACAAACAGAGCTACCTTCTTCATTTGCTTAGGGAGCAATTTAACCCCTGCCCCCCCTGTGGAGGCTGTAGAATAGCAGGGGTGAACAGAGAACACGACCCTGCCTCCCTAAGCAGCCCGAAACAAGCCAATACAGAAGCTGGCCCCATCAAAAAGCACTTACAACCTCCAGCCACATACGCTCGGAAACATTCAGGGAGAAGAGTTTATTCCCAGGAAGCACACTGCAGAGTCATGCAAAAATACTAATCTGAACTTCTTCAAGAACCTCATTCATGAATATCACTTGATCGTCAGGCATGAAGATATCTCTAAAGCTGTTGTCTTTTTAGTACATTTGAATCCACTGTTGACAGTTCAGTAATAACAAAGAATATGATAGATTACTAGGTTTTATGGAGTAAACAAGTAAGTTCAAGTCGATCCACTGCTTCAGAAAAACGTGTCATTGAAAGAGAATGAGCTGGTGTCAAGGGAAAGAAATTAAAAATGTTCCCCTTAAAATATATGACAGCTAGTTGGATGGTCTTTCCATCCTGAATTTCAGTTTCTAAACTTCGTCAATCCAATCTAAGTAACCATATTGTTTTATCTGCAAAAATGTATTCCTGGCAGTCTGGGAAACGAAAACAGAACAACAATTAAACCATCATGCATCAGAGAAACATTTCAGGCTACTCGAATGCATTGCAGTCTATACTCACTAAATATGAATGTTACATACACAGCTTTACTGTTTGGTAAAGTGTTGAGACAGTTGTAGGAAATGATGCAGAGATGTTAGAAATAAGAGCCATTTAGTCTTATATGGTTCTTCTATGTTTCTGTCATCACACACCATATGCTTTTATTGAGTAGAACTATGACTACAATGACTATGTAATAAGAGATTTTATACGGTACTGTTTTGAGCTAGTCTTAGGATGTTCACATACTGAGTGCAGACGCAGTAAGGTGGATGGATTCTCTATCAGAAATGACAGGCAGGCCCATTAAATCCAAGCCCCCATTCAGCAGTGCTAACAAAAGCCACCAGTCCGACCAGGCTGGATAATTGAAACGCAAACAACTGATCAAAGTGAAGCTCCAGCTCGACAGTTTCATTGTTTATGTACGGGCCTTATGCGAGACCTGTTGACTCTTCCAATTGGAGCTGTAAACTTTTGTTTGTCCATGCATTTCCAAGACTGATTGTCAGTCTGATCTGAACAATTACTGGCTAAATGTGTTTGCCAGCTCAGGCAGAGTCCCCCTCCCTTTTTGCTGCCCTAAAAACATCAAAAGGGAAGACCCCCCTCCCTTCCATAGCCCCTTAAAACACCCCCACTGCAACCCCCAAATCTCGCCTCCACTCCCGTAACCATCCTCCCAACCTCTTCATTTCCTTTTACTCATGACAGTTCAGCTGGAAAGCCAACCATAAATGATTTTTTTCGACGGCCCAGTGTTTGGGACATGGCCTTTTAGAAAGCACAGCATTCAACAACAGGACATGTCTTGAAAAACGATCTGCATATTTCAATGATGTGCGGTTGTGCTCAGCTGATCAAAGAGCTACAGGGATGCCACTCCTCACTGCAGGCTTGAGGACCCTCATGATGTGAATGAGCACACATTGATGCTACTGATGCTAAACGGTTAAGCGCCTCACAAAATGTCGTAAGGTCAATCAACTTTTAGTAGTCATTTGACCGTAACACAGCCTTGGCAGTTTTAGTGACTAAACAGGGCCCTACTGAGCTAGACTCACTTTCCTTTTACTGCACAATGTCTGAATAAATCACAAGCTGATACATACGGTTTGTATGCCAGGGAATACATTTTAATGAGCTCTAATGTCCTAATCTGCTGAAAGGATTCACACGATTATCATTCGTTGAGTAATCGGTGAATGAAACTGGAATTCAGAGAAGTCAACAAAACTGACTGAATGTTGTTTCTGAGCAAGAAGGATACCACGAGTGCAGTCCGGTAATAACCTAATAAGTGTATTTTGGAAAAAGATAGTTTTGATAGAACTTTTTTTCTGAATCTGAAAGCATCAAATCTACAACTGAAATAAAACACTCAAATAACAAAATATATTTGAAAATGAAATATACAAAAATAAATAATTCAAAATCATTTCTAAATTAAATCAAAAATATTCTGAAGTCTGAATACTTTATTGTAATTTGCAAAGTTCAGGAATACAACTTTCGAATGAATCTTATCGTTTAAATTATCAAAACTTTTGTCCAGGACCAGGAGGACTGAGCTCCATGGGTCCGCGCTGAGACGCAGCCTGGCTCCCCGGCAGGCAGTCCTCACTGTCCGGACTTCAAAGCGCTATTCAGCTGCCGCACACAACCAAAACCCAGCGCCCCACGTCATCACGTCCGGTCGCGTAGGGTTGTCGTCATCAGCTGCTGTAAGTGGTCCCGGTGCCGCTTCCTGTATGCAGGTTCTTATTATACATCCATGGGAGGCAGAGACCAGACCGACGACACGCAGCGCTGCCCGCACAGAATGCTGCTACTGTCCCAGCTTCCGGAGGACGTTCTCTACCATATCTTGTCCCATTTGGACTGCACATCCCTCAGTCGCCTCTCTCAAGTTTGTAAACGTATTTACCGCTTCGTGAGCCGAGACGAAGTGTGGAGGAAGATTGCTAAAGAATGTTTAAACACTGGAATTACTCGAAATGGAACGGACATGTAAGATAACAGTCGCACACTGATGACATCCCTGATGTGTGTGTGTGTAGCTTAGCATTAGCTTGGGCTGTGTTATGAGCAGGGCCAGTGTTTCACACACACACACACACA
>CALSBZ010046864.1:268694-282289 GCA_943591055.1 Gobionotothen gibberifrons | reverse complement strand
ACACACACACACACACACACACACACACACACACACACACACATAGATCCATGGCTAGCTACTCCTGATTACGATGTTGTCATAGTTACTACTAAGAGAGATCCTGAGTCAGCCCTCCTGTAGTCGGGGTGCTGGCCTCACAGAAGCAGGCCATCCTGAGTAGACCGTCCCCCCCCAGACATGGGCTCTCTCATCACATGTGAATGCATTTAATACTGAGCTATATGAGCACACACACAAGAACTGCCTTGGTATCATTTTCTCAGAAAAGTAGCAGAGCAGATGTAAATTGTCCTTACATGTCAGGCTGTTATCCTCAAACAACCTTGAGCGCCCCGATTCTGTCTGATGCACAGGGAGTTATCTGTTTTACCTCGAATAGAATAGAAAAGCCTTTATTGTCATTGTACAAAAGTGTACAAATGTAAACAGTCATACAGAGTATTGCACTTAATAATAATAATAATAATAATAATACATTAGCGCTTTTCCTGGTGCTCAAAGCGCTTTACAAGCAAGTAAAGAAGAAACAAAATAACATCTTAACTTAAGTTAAGTTTAACAGCCTTGGGGCCCATGAGTTGAAACTGTTTGTCTGTGTTTTAACCTTTTACATAAGCTGTGTCTGTGTCTCTTGAGCCATACAAAACAAATTGATAAGATACTGTGTTATTTTTCTAATGAGTTTTTTTCATTACTGTGAGCAGTACAAATGAATTTCACCTCCATTGCATTTTAAGGTAGAAATCTCACGGATGGATAGATCTCCACCTCAGACCAGAGGCCTGTACTACGAAGCCGTCTCAACATAACCTGGATATGTTTGAGTTACCCTGCTTACCTAATCCAAAACAAGCGGTCGTTTAAAGCGGTCCTACGACGCGGGTTATCAACTCGATCGCTCAAGCCAGCCGTGTCCTATCTAGTTAGGTGCGCGTTCACATGAAAGGGGTGGTATTTGGAGCATTCGACCAATCACAAACATGGAGAAGCGTACTGACAGCGCAGCGTCATACTTCCTGAATGAAAAGTGAACTTTAATATTAGTCAAATATGAAGAAGTTAAACTTTAAACATCCATGACTTAAACACTTGATCCAGGATAAAAGCCACAGAGCTGCACCTGCAAGGTGAATACAGCTGGTAACAGAATTTTTTTTTGAATGCGTACATTAACAGGTTTATGATATGCCCTAAAGGCCCTGACACACCAGGCCGAAATCGGCCGTTTTCGTTAGTCGGACGACGAAGCGTGCCCTGTCGCCCAAACTCAATTTGGTGTGTCCCGCACCGTCGGCCGTGACACGCCTTATTTGGTCTTTCATGCCCGACGCACAGCCGATTCAACATGTTGAATCGGCTGTGCGTCGGCCACAGGCAGTCGGACAAAGCAATCACTCTGATTGGCTGTTCAGCTAGCGAATCAGTGCATGAGAAGCGAAACGGTTGCTTGAGAATGTCTTCCACAAGCAACACTCCAATGGCTGATAGCTCCAGTACCGCACGAAACATGTTTTCGATGGACGAGAGTGAAAATGGAACGCACACAATATTTGTTGTTTGTTTAGATCACGCAGTCTGTTCTTCTTCTGTTTTCCGGTTGTTGCCTCTTTGAATAACGAATACACACTACCGTCGCCTGCTGGTAAGGAGAGTTATTGCCACTCACGCATGCGCAGTTCATACGTGCTCGGCTGAAGTCTTTGCGGTGTGTTCCAGTCCGACACATGGCCAAGACACAGGAGAACGTGGCAACGCAACAGTCGGCGTCGGTGAGTTCTCTGGTGACTGCTTGGTGTGTCAGGGCCTTAAGACACGAGTGGATCTTACTTTAATTACATTTGACTCGAGTGTTTTGTCAACTTAATGTGTTGCTTAAAATAATACTTCTGCATACAGTATGTGACACTGTGAGTGTTGCACGGCCAGATACGGCTCAAGAAGCTGACTCAGATAAGGACATGATACATTATGATGTGATACTGATATGAATGATAATGGGACACATTGACGTCTGCACTCACAGTGCCGCGGACTGTAGGCTACGTAATGTTACTTTGATCCGGTTACTTATGTTGTGGCAGATATTTAAGTAAGCTTTCTTAACGCTAATGTTATAATAGTCGAATTGCTCTGAAGATGGGAGGTGATATTCTATTAATGTTCACGTTCACACAGTCGGTGATTTGAACTGCAACGGCAGTTTAAACTGTATTTCCTTTAACCTGTAATATGTCTTGATCGCTTTAAACTCTGCACACTGTTGTTATCAGCTGTTCCACCATGGTTTCTACCTCAACCTGTAATAGGTGTATCCTTATTGAAACGGTTACATTCAATGACAAATAAAATCAATGTGCAGGCTTACGTGAATACTGTTCTACATGAACAATACGGCAGTTTATACATTAAATAAATCAACAGTAGGTGGCGATATATGCTCCAAGTGGAAGCGATTCGCCATTAAAGCAAAGAAGAAGAAGAATTCCGCACAGTTGATCTCTTATCCTGGAACCTATCCTGCTCCGGCGCAGGCTAGCCGTTCAGAATAAGTTATCTAGCCCGCTAAAAAGTGAACCAGCTTCGTAGGACTGGAAATCCCAGAAGTTAGCTTGCTAAACGAAAATCTTGATTCGTAGTATAGGCCCCTGGCTAGCCGTTCAGCATAAGTTACCATGGAGTTACCCGGTAAGAAGTGAACCAGCGTCGTAGGACCGGAAACCCAGAATTTTCCCTGAAGTTAGCTCGCCAAGCGAAAATCCGTCTTCGTAGTACAGGCCTCTGAACTGACTGAAAGCATAAATATGTAGATATTTTTACATGTAATTAAAAAAATACTTGAATGAATCCTAATGTAAAGGCAGTGTTCAGTATGTCACTAACACACAGTCCCTGTCCCTGCAGATATCCTGACCTCCAGCTGAAGGAGAGAGTGAAGGTTGCTCACAACTGGTTGGACGGGCTCTGCAAAAGAACAATTCCTCTCAAATGGAAAACAAAGTAAGTATTTGAGATTTTTTTCTATAAACGGTGTAAATGCTGTAAAGCTTGACTTAAAAAAAATCTCCATATTAAAAAAAAAGACCCCCGGTAAAAAAAAAAACCCAAGTATGGTCCGGAGGCAGATCTCTGGGGGTCTCCAGGTGGTTGTGGAGAAAAAGACGGTTGTGTGTCAACTGTCAAGTCTCTTTAATTTTTTATAATTACTATTACTTATTTACTCAGCTAGAGAGAAATAGTCACAAAATGCATCAACCATTCACAGAGCCAGAGGCACATTAGACATCTGCTGATTAAAACTGTCTTCACACACAAAGCATTCTTTATTTACATTTATTAAAAGTGGTTTTCCTGTCCGCCTGTGGCTTGCATTGAAAGTTCTATATACAACCAAGAAAAGCGCGCAGGCTCATACCCTCCTCTCGGCTTCAGAACCTTTTGACATGCATCCCTCTTAAAGCACATATCTTGTCTTTAGGCTGTTGCCATGGCTTCAGCTGGATGGGGACATGCTGTATCTGTCTCAGGCTGCTGATATTGGAGCATTCCATCTGTGCCGAGACTCTGGGAGGCTCCAGCGTCACCCGTCTGAAATCTTCTCGGGTCACAAGGGTGACGTGTGTCGCTTTGTTCTGACGGACTCTCACCTGGTCAGCGGGGGAAGGTACATCATGCTACATCTGTTTTCCCGAAAAACCACATGCATTAGTCATTATGTAACAGTACTTAAGTAACAATAAATACCTTTCGAGAGATTTTAATCATGCCTTGATATTAGCTGTTTTTAACACTCCTAACAAAAGTGCCGGGGTGTCAAGGCTGTGCTTGAAACAAACATATGTGTACAACGTGCCATTCAAACATGCTTCTAGCTGTTGAAGGTGGGGGTCATTAAACATTTTACGGTGGGCTCATGGACCTGTTACTAAAACTTAAAGCTGGGCCATATGAAGAAAATCTAATGTGATATTTTTGACCAAATCCCATGATATCAATATTGTGAGGCCATTGCACAGTTGACATTTGATGCTTTTAAAACATAGCCACACAATGAGAACTTTGATAAATAATTATTCCTTAAGTGGTTTCATTGACTTGCTGGATAAAGGCAAATAATATAATTGCTATAACAGTCTGGTAAATTCAGAAAATGATATCGCTTTACTGCTTTACAGCCTTTAAAACATTAAGACAACACAACAAAGACAATACAATCTCAGACAATATCAATTTTTCTCAGGACTTTGGTATAATATGGACAAATATGTCACGATCTGTCACACCAGTTTCCTGTTATGTCTTGAAAAATTCTTCACCCCCTGCGTCATGTCTATTTTTAGTTTTTATTTTAAACAATATGGTTATACATTTTTCATTATTTTAACCAGTTTAGCCCTGAGCCTGTTTTTCAGGTTTCAGGCTCGAAAATGACATTCCCAGAACAAATGACCATAATTATCTTCCCTTCTAAAAGTGTTAAATTAATAATCTTTTTTCTCAAAGTAATGATAAACCTGTGAGTTGGATGTAGAAAAGTCAGAATCAATATAGATGTTTTTTATTTTAAAGAAAATTCAGATTGAACATAGTAAAAAACTGTAAATTATAGTGTCCGTCCAACAATTAGTTTTACTTATAGTGAAAACTACCCTTGGATGATGGTAAGGTAGACTAAAAGCTTTAGGAATCCAAAGTACAACATATAATAAGTACCCTGTATCAAGATTGATGCAAAACAAGTGATATTTGACCTTTTTTAGAGAGGTTTAGCAAAAAAAACTCCACCTCTGAGGGGATTTGGGTGGAAATGGGGGTTTTACCGTTTCTCTGGAACCCATTGGTCGATTTTGGTGATTGACATCTCTTTCTGACCGTTAGAGCCAATAGAATCGAAGGGGAGTTTTCACATAGACACCAACGTTAACCAGTGTTTCCCCTAGGATGGAGTAATAGCAGCGGTGCTGACATTTTTTTGTGTGTGCACGTGCGAAGTGCGCCCCGCCGATTTGTTATGTGTCTGCCAGCACAAGAAAGGCTCTTGAGGCCTAGTACCAGGGCCGGTTCTAGACAATTTGCTGCCCTAGGCGAGATTTTATATATAAAGAATAAATGAAAAATCTCTACAAAAGACAAATACACTACAAAAACAGAAACATATTGACATAGGTAATATACGTCAAAATGGCTTCAGATGTATTCAGTATTGTATGAACATGTTTGAATTGGGAGGTGGACGTCACATCTTCTCGGGGGGTCCGGGGGAAGATTTTTGAACATTTTAAAGTAAAATGCTTCAATCTGGTGCACTTCGAGCAGAATTACTAGAGACCAGGGGCCGTATTCACAAAGCATTTTATCTTACCGCTAGGAGTGCTCCTAACTCGCGCTAAAACATTTTACGTAGGAGTTTTTTCTTAAAAGTTATTCACAAAGCCGCTGAGACCTACTCATACTAAGGATAAATCACTAAGAGTGAACTAAGAGTGACGCGCCGTTGCTATGGATGACGTCGATTCTCGTGCATGAGTTTCGAAGCGGTCAGTACGGTGATTGGTTGTTCAGAGCAGGCGGTCTCGGTGAAACTCATCCGCAACATCCCACAAACGAGCCCACTAAATCACCGAAAAACAAGGAAATAGCCTCGGCTAGAAATGTATTCCTATCAAATAGTTATGGACAGTGCAGTTAGCAGAATACACGCATGATGACACGTTTGTGCAGACCACGATAATGACGTTGTATATGCACGTTAAAGAGAGAGAGCAAACAATAAAAATACGTAAATTGCATTAAATCAAGGAGGCAATTAAAAGCACCCTGCAAACTATTATCCAATGAGCATATTTCCAGCACTGAAACACTTTCAATAACAGCCCATACCGCCGTTCAAGTCCCCCTATCATGATGAATGAAAGTGAAGACAAAGTTAAACGCAAGCGAAAGCCCAATTGGTCACAGGACCAATTGTTACTGCTGGCACATTGCTTGCATTCATTTGGGAAATGCATTTGCATGATTTAAATTTACAATTAACAAAGGCTACAGTGATATGAAACGTTGTGAATGAAAAAGGAGATTGAGGGGTATGCATGCAATAATTGCAATAGGCTACATGAAAAACCTTTCTGTTTAATATTTACAGAAGAATTACAATGTGCAACTGTTCAACCCGCTTCCCAAAAATGTGTTACAAATGATATATATATCTTCCCCACAGGAGAAATCAAGATGAAAGTCCAGCTGCAGCATCACATCACACAGCTCTTCCTCTTCTGAGTTTTTGTGAATAGGTCTTACTGAGTTAGGAGTCCTCTCGAGGACTTTTAAGCTCTCCTAAACTTAGGTGCTACTTTTAAGCCTAAAATACTTTGTGAATTGCTCTTAGTGAAAAAAATGAGGAGTCCTAAATTTAAGACTGACACGCCCATTATGTTTAGGAGTTTCTCCTAAATTCGCCAGTTAGGAGCTACTTTTAGCCTTAAGATCCTTTGTGAATACGGCCCCTGATCTAGGGGGTACAACTCTAAAACACCCATATGAAAAAGATCGGTTTACAGTTTAATAATCAAATAAGTATATGAACATAACCAATAACCTACCATAGCCAATAACAAATAATTGCACCAGATTCTAATAACAACAACGCCGGTACCGGTGCGCCCTCTCTCTCTCTCCCTCCCTCGCTCTCTCGCTCCCACGCTCGCACTTTGGCTGTGAGCTGCGGGCGCCTGATAAGCCAACACCCCCCACTTTCATCACTTACAGCGCCCATTGTGTATACAGGGCAAATGAAAAGTGTAACCGGGGTGAAAAAGGTGTTACATTTACTTAATTATGAATGTTGTTACATCAAGGCCGAAAATTAGGATGAGCAGTTGACCAATGGTCAAAAATGTTTTTTCCCCTCCCAGAGCTACCAGCGCAGCGCCCCCCAGATCTGGCGCCCTAGGCGACCGCCTATGTCGCCTATGCCACAAATCGGCCCTGCCTAGTAGATTTTGCTAAAATACACCTTTATTGACCATACAGTAACAAATACTACAAATCCACATAAATAATCAAAAATGAAAAAGGGTTATGCACTTATTATTTTAATTAATTAAGGTAAAAAAAAATTGGGTACCTCGCTGGCGCCCCCTAGCAGCGGTGCACATATTTCAGCAGCGGTGCACATATTTCAGCAGCGGCGCTGCGCCGCCACTATTTGTATATAGGGGAAACACTGGTTAACACAAAAAGGTGGGAGCTTTGCGCATGCAGGTTTGCATCAGAGTGAACCTATCTCTCGCTCCGACTTCTAGAAACGGAAAAGCAGGTTTGTTGCTTATGGATTATCATAAATCATTTCAAAGGGACACAGACACATTGGAGTAACCTATGGATTAACTTCAGCAGCGTTTTTATTGTTTTAATGCCATTGAAGACCACTTTTGACCAGACAATGACCAAGGTAGGCCATGTTGCCGGTTTTAGCTACCTAGCGCCACATGTTTTGATGTCTGTTTTTGTTTATAGCTTTGCGAGTTCTTATCATGGAGTGATGATGTATGTACCCATCGATTCTGTGTCATCTCACGATGCGAATCGATGGGTTGGGCGTGCAGCTACGATGAGTAATAAGGGTGTTATGAGTGAGTTTCTGTGCAACACCCCGTTAACATTTTTAGCTTCTGGCTAATTCATAGGCTCAGCCCTCAGACACTGTTTCCTGCAGATGACGCGTTTTTCCCCCCGGTATCGGGGGTGCGGTGTAGAAGAGGTTAAACAACAAGACACGCCATACCTTACACAAACTTGCACAAAAAAAAGTGAAAAACAGAGGCAAAGACAAGAAAGGACATAATTAAAAAAAAGAAATTTGAAATATATAATACAAATAAAAGACATGAAATGAAATAAAAATAAAACAAAAACAATTGGGCAGTAGCAACATTATCCTAAAAAGTTTACATAGTCACAGCAGTTTAAGAAGTACTTTATTTTTCCTTTCAACCAGATCGCTCTCATGGATTCCCAATGTTATTGACACATTAACATCACCTAACAGTTGAGTAAACGGGCCCCAAACCCTATCAAAGGTTTCATTTTTCCTTTTCAGAATATATGTTATCTTTTCCACTGAACAGCAATTACTAATTTCCCTCAGCCCACCTGTGGCCTCTGAGTGTTCTTCCATGACAAGGCAATCGAGCGTTTTGCTTTGAGTAAACACATGTTTATGAGATTCTTTTTATTCTTTGTTATGACTGAGGCGGAAAATCCCCAAAATAAAAAATGTAGGATCAAGAGGTATCTTAACATCTAGCATTTTGTGAATTATTTTATTATTTACTACTCGTATTCACAGTTTGTCTATGTGCCTCTGCACATATCACACCCCAGTTATCCAAGGAAATATCCTCCTGTATATCTCCCTTCCAGGCGTTAAGCCGGTCGGTAGAGGATTCAGTGGAGTTAAAAAAGTCATATAGCACTGAAATAAGCCTTTTCCCATGACAATTATCAGAGATCAATCGTTCCAGTTCAGAAAGTGGTGGGGGAGTTAATAACTGATTGCGCAGTTATAAAGCTTTGTACCTGTAAGTATTTAAAAAAAACTGCTATTTGAAAGACCACATTTTGTACGCAACTGTTCAAATGACATCAGCGTTTCGTCTTGAAACATGTCTCCTATTTTTGTTAGACCTTTCATTGCCCAATGATGGAAACCTTGGTCCATTCTTCCTGGTTTAAATTGTTCATTTCCCCAGATTGGGCTAAAACGGGACATTGATGATTTGTCCCCTAGCACATCTTGAATTTTATACCAAACATTGATCATATTCAATACAAATGGGTTAGATGTTTGTTCCCTGAGCTTTTTAACATTGGCAGAATACATGTATGAGTTAAGTGGCAATTTAGAGGTAAGTGAAAAGGCTTCAATGTCTACCCACGCTGGGACTGGAGCAATGGAGAAGTAATACATTATACTGCGTAATTGGGCGGCCCAGTAATACCACTGGAAGTTAGGAAGTTTGAGTCCTCCTCTGTCATACGGTAAGTATAATAACGTCAAACGTAGCCTGTGTCGTCTATTACTCCAAATGAAATTCGAGATTTTCGCAAATAATCCAAAAGTATTTTTAGGAATTTAATTAGCTAAATCCGTGAGGAACAAAATGACGTCGTTCGCGAAAAGAGCTATGCGATGTTCTAACTGTCCCAACCTGACACCTGAAATATTCTTGTGTGTCCTGCTGCTATGGCGAAGGGTTCTATGGCTAGTGTAAATAGGAGGGGGCGACAAAGGGCACCCCTGTCTGACCCCCCTGTTAATATTAAATGGTTGAGAAATAACATTGTTAGTCAGAATTTCAGCTGTGGGTTGAGTGTACAATAACCTTACCCAATTACAGAAAGCAGTCCCAAATCCAAAACGGTCTAGTATTGCAAATAGAAAAGGCCATTCTATTCTATCAAACACCTTTTCGGCATCGACTGATAGCAGAGCAGTGTCTGGCGCGTCTTTCCTCTCGTGAAGTATATTTAACACTCTCCGTACGTTATGAAAGCCATGTCTCACTTTAACAAATCCATTTGGATCCATATCTATAATGACAGGGAGAACAGACTCCAATCTACATGCTAATACTTTGCAGATAACTTTAACATCCAAATTTAGAAGTAAGATTGGACGGAAAGATTGGCATTTATGGGCTGGTTTGTTTGGTTTTAATAGTAAGGGATCATGGCACCTCTCAATGAGGGAGAGAGTGACCTGTTTTTACGTATAGGATTCCTGAAGCATTTCTATAATTGGAGTTAAAAGTTTCCTCTTGAATTTCTTGAAATATCGATTGGTAATCCATCAGGACCAGCTGCTTTGCCAGCATTTATGGCATCAATTGCTTCTATAATTTCCTCCGTTGTCAAATCAGAATCCAGGTTGATTTTTTTCTTCATTTGAGACACTTGGGAATTTTAAATTATCTAAAAACGAAGTTTGAGCATCCGAATTAGGCGGATATTCTGAGGAGCATAACGTTTCATAGAATCGTCTAAAGGTATCATTTATTTCTTCAGGATCCACAGCCACATCTCCCTTAGAATTTCGGATTGCATTAATAGCTCTTTCTGATTGCAGCTGTTTAATTCTCGAGGCCAGGAGTCTACCTGGTTTTTCTCCCTGATCATAACAATTATGTTTAAGCTTCAACAAGCTATTCGCAGCCCTCTCAGCAGATATTTGATTGTATTCAGCCTTAAGAAGTAATGGTTCCTGATGTGGGTTTTCTGAGCTATCCATAAACGTGTCTTTCTCTAGCACTTTAATTTTATAATCCAGCTCTTCCAGTTTTTGACGGGTGCGTTTCAATTTAGGAGACGTCACATTTATAATCTCTCCTCTCAAGAAGGCTTTAAAAGCTTCCCATCTGATACAAGCCGAGGTCAGACTTGTGCTCATTTAGAAAAACATATCTATTTGTTTCCCAATAAAGTCTATACAAGCCGGGTCCTGTAGCCAGTTTATATGAAAACGCTATCTCGGAGGGCTATTAACCAGTTTAGAATCTACACATGTAAAAGATATCAGGGCATGATCAGATAACACTATGGCATCATAGTTGCAGTCTTCGATTGTATATCTTATCTGTGTCGATATTAGAAAGTAATCTATCCGTGAATAGGTTTTATGTGTGCGAGAGTGACAAGAATATTCTATATTGTTTGGGTTCAGTTCCCGCCAGATTTCTGATAAACTCAAATCCTTCATAACATTTAATATAGATTTTCTAGCTCTAGTATGGGACGTGTCCGAGCCAGTAGATTTGTCTATTTGTGGGTTCAGGGCCACATTCAAATCGCCTCCTACAATGAAATTACCTGGGAGCGTTGATAATTGAAAATGAAATGAATAATCTTTTTTCTCAAAGTAATGATAAACCTGTGAGTTGGATGTAGAAAAGTCAGAATCAATATAGATTTAAAGTAAATTCATTTGAACATAAATGATTAAATTATAAAAACAAAACATTACTTATAGTGAAAACCAGCCTTGAATGATGGGATAGTAGACCAAAAGCTTTCGGAATCCAAACTATAACATATAATAAGTACCCTGTATCAAGATTGATGCAAAACAAGTGACATTTTACCTTTTTTAAAGAGGTTTAGAAAAAGAAAAACACTTCTCGGTCATTTGGGTGGATTTTCCATATCTCTTGCCCCCCTTGGTCGATTTTGATGATTGACACCTCTTTTTAACCATTAGAGCCAATAGAATCAAGGGGAAGTTCCTAAAAATCCATCTAAACATTACCCATTGGTGAATGAGTGATGCGTAGCCAGAATACCCAAAACCGGAAGCTGTCATACACTCTGGTGGCTATCATAGCAGCTATATATGAAAACTCCGTTATTGACATACAAATTGAATGATGGATTATCAGTAATCATTTCAAAGTGACCCAGACTCATTGGATTAACCTTCAGCCACGTTTTTCTCGTTTTAATGCCATTGAACACAACTCAGTGATGATACTTATATTTCGCCGGGGGGCATGGGGCTTTTAATCTAAGGACGAGTAGTTAGTAACCTTGAGTAAAGATGATTTGCTCTAAGTATTTTTTTGGCCCTTAACCGCATCAAGGATTAGTCTTTAGTAAATTGAGTTTCCACAGTTGTCATGGAGTTGGTTTACTTGTCATCATGTCAATCTAGAATAGGATAGTGGACCTCTAGTTACGATTATTTTGGCACATTTAGACTATACTTAAATTCTTGCAAATGGAAAACCATTCTTGGCCCATCGTATAAAAAAAACATTTTCCATCATAGCTGGTGTAAAAAGTACACATATTGTAAATTGTACATTTGTGGGACAAATAAAGGTATTCTGAATCGTCAGCACACAGGGACTTGTTGATGAGATAAGATTTGGTGAGGGAAGTCAGAAGAAGAGGAGCAGTGTCTTCATGCTCCTGATATTCTCCTGAAACATCTTTGTTACAGTGAAGGCAGGATCCTGGTTCACAGCCGGGCCCGGGACACGTGTCTGGAGTTATCAGGTCACAACCAGGAGGTCAACTGCCTGGACGCTAAAGGGGGACTCATCGTCAGCGGATCCAGAGACCGAACCGCCCGGGTCAGATGTGTTTGATTTGCTCATTATGTGACGTCTATATTCCATAACTGTTACAGCAAGAGGAAGACTGAAGGACAGAAACCTCATTGCTTTATAAGAGTGACTGTACAATTCCTCAGATTTCATTTATCAATATTAATTCTGCTGTATAAGGTATGGATAACACAATATGTCTGGTGATGTATGCACGACTCAATGTGCTTACTGAAAACGTTTGTTTCTCTAGATGTGGACTTTGACTTCTAGCCACCCCAGAGACACCTTCCCCTTATCTGACAGAGTGTGGTCTGTTGCCATCAGTCCCACATTGAGGTTAGTCTTTCCTTGACACCCCTAACAAGAGTTTTATTGTCAGGAGCCTTAAAGAGGTTGATAAATGTGTGTGTGGAGGTAGTAAAATGTTTTTTTAAATGTAACTGTTAATACATGTTTATACTAGGGCTGTCAGTCGATTAAAATATTTAAACGCGATTAATCGCATGATGTCCATAGTTAATCGCAAATTAATCGCACATTTCTTATCTGTTCTAAATGTACTTTAGAGGAATATTTTATTTAGTTTTTAATACTCTTATCAACATATGAGTGGACAAATATGCTTTATGCAAATGTTTGTTTATTATCATTGGAACAATGACAAATATTGTCCTGAATATTCTCAATACAACAACCTGGAACCTCTCGCTCTCTTACACTCTCTCCCAACCCTGTGTACTTCTCTGCACTGAGCCAGTTGCTCAAACAGACAAGCCTGTTTACAGTTGTGGCCAAATGCCGCTCCTCTGTCTTCATAACAGTCAAAGCATGAGACTGAAGTTCCCACCTAGGGTCAAAATAATGCGCTGTGATGTGCAGTTGACACGTTGGATGCGATCCGAATGATCTCACACAGCCCCTCGTCCTCCACAATGTTAAGCTGTAGCCCCCGATGTAGCGATCGCTGTTGAAAGCTTGCTGCTCGTAGACGCCGTGTCCAGGCGTCTCCCCGACAAACTTTCAAGCGTGGTCTGCCGCAAGCGAGCGGCACGAGCGGGGCTGTCAGCAACAGCTGTGTGCTTGGCTTGCTGTTTAAAACACCTTTTTTTTTATCCATATCCAGGGTAGGACTTTCACGGCGGGCATGACGGCCATGGCCGTCATTGCCCCTCGGTTTGGCCGTGAAGCCCCGAAAATAATTGTACGTCCCTGATACTGTTAAAATCTCGAAGTTGCGTCAGAACAGTGGTCTGGTCTCTGAGCCGTGTGAACCTGAACGCACCATTATTCCTTGTAGCTTGGATTGGTTGCGCGCACCTCACGTAATACGCGGCGTCACATCATTCAAATTATCAGACATTGCATTTGAAAACGGGAGCGCAACTGAGAACAACAAGGAACAACAAAGAACAACGAATATTCAGGTAAGCAAGCTAGAAACCTTATGTTACACTTGTCTGGTTCGTGCTTTAGTATTGCCTAAGCTAATTA